>CANYLF015905555.1:0-11754 GCA_948193215.1 Bocquillonia castaneifolia
GAAGTTCAGGGCCTTTTTGAAGAAAGTGGGAGGTTTGTTCCTAGCAAAAAGGTGCTGGAATTGAGGAAAAAATTGATAAAGTTTATGGAAGATCACATTTATCCTTTGGAAAATGAGTTCTACAAGCTTGCTCAGTCTTCCTCACGTTGGACAGTGCATCCAGGAGAAGAGAGGTTGAAGAATCTGGCAAAGAAAGAAGGGCTTTGGAACTTGTGGATACCTGTATGTCCTTTTCATCTCTCTGGGTATATGTTTTTCATCACATATTGCAGTAGGTTATAAGATTTATTTGCAAAATTCATGTGAATTTGTGTTTTTATCTGCAGTTAGATAGTGCTGAAAGAGCAAGAAAACTGATATTTGATGGAAGCCATTCTGCTGTCTCCAATGATATAAATGATCAATTACTTGGTGCAGGCCTCTCAAACCTCGAATATGGATACCTTTGTGAGATCATGGGCCGTTCTGTTTGGGCTCCACAGGTGTTTAATTGTGGTGCACCTGACACTGGAAATATGGAGGTAAAATAAGTTCATATTCTTTCAGGTCTGGAAACATTCTGCATGGGTAATTACCACTCGTTAACATTGTCTCCCACTTAGATCCTGAAATTGTACAACCTCTACATCCAAAAGCTGTAGTTTCAGTACTTCATGAAATTCTAACACTAGAAAAAAGAGAGTAACATTTCTTGAGTGAAAACAAAATTTGATATATGTTTTTTATTATTGAGAGGAGTTTTGAGATGCACAATCTGCACAAGTTTTGTATTGTTTCAACTTCATCTGAATAGTTTTTGCTTTTGGAATCCCCATGAGTAATGTGTTTTTGTTGCACTGTACATTTACGACCTTTATGCTTGCTTAGTTCACTCCTTTTTGCATTATAGGTGCTGCTGCGATATGGGAACAAAGAACAACTGCTCAAATGGCTCGTTCCATTGCTTGAAGGGAAAATCCGATCTGGATTTGCTATGACAGAACCGCAAGTTGCATCATCTGATGCTACTAACATTGAGTGTTCTATTAGAAGGTAGCATATTGAAAATGGGGTGTCCATTTTATTACTAGAAGCTCAAATATTTGCTCTCTGGGACTTTTATCACAGTAATGCTTGTGAGCTGTGATATCTGTGAAGCGTACAGATTAAATTATTTTGCATTTCTTGTGCAGACAAGGTGATTCATATATCATTAATGGAAAGAAGTGGTGGACAAGTGGAGCCATGGATCCAAGGTGTAGGATTCTCATAGTGATGGTTAGTTCTTCCTCTAAGGTTGGGCTGGTGGTTTTTTTTCTTGTCCATGTTGTTAACGGTCATTGGAACATTATGCAGGGAAAAACTGACTTCAGTGCCGCTCAACATAAGCAGCAATCCATGATTGTAGTAGATATCCAGACTCCAGGTGTATGCGTCAAGAGACCACTAACGGTCTTTGGCTTTGATGATGCACCGCATGGTCATGCTGAAATTTCATTTGAAAATGTACGTGTGCCTGCAAACAATATCCTTCTGGGAGAAGGGTGTGGATTTGAGATTTCTCAGGTAAAGTTAGTTCCTTCCTTCCTCTGTAAGTAATGTAGTGGATTCCCTAGTGGTATACAAGTTTGTTTCCATCATGCAGTGATCGTTGAATAAAATTATAGTTCATTTTTAAGGCTGCCAATTTGAGATCATGAGTCGGGTACAAGCTTCCAAAGCTTCTACATACTAGTATTTTCAAGATTTTATAAATTTTGCCTCTTGTGCCAAGTTCCTGTCAGTTCTGTAGTAGACACATACAGGCATGTTCTTTATGCTTGTAGAACCTCTTGAGTTACACTAGTGAATCTGTGTATTGGGATCATGAATGTGATTTTGTACCTAAGAGAAGTGTTATAATCAAGCTGGCTAACTGCAAACACATGCAAGTGAATATGACATTATTGGTTGTTTTTAATTCTTGCAGGGTAGGCTGGGTCCAGGAAGGTTGCACCACTGCATGAGATTGATAGGTGCTGCTGAGCGTGGGATGCAATTGATGGTTCAAAGGGCTCTCAGTAGAAGAACATTTGGGAAATTGATTGCAGACCATGGTTCATTTCGTTCAGATCTTGCTAAGGTATTTCTTTTTTTTTAGAATTTCTTCTCATGTGAATGAAGAAAATGGGGGAACTGGTAGTTCCAACAGAAATACTGGAACTCTATAGCAATCTTGTTTAACCAACTGTTTTATGCAGTGTCGAATTGAGCTGGAGAAAGCCAGGTTGTTGGTTTTGGAAGCAGCAGACCAGCTTGACAAGCTTGGGAACAAAAAGGCCCGTGGAACTATTGCAATGGCCAAGGTAAATATTTGTTTTCTTCTATACAATAATCAGCACAGTGTGTTGTTACCTTATTTGAAAGAATAAAAAATTAAATAAAATTATTAGAGGATAAGGGCGGATAATTATTCATAACAGGTAGCAGCTCCAAACATGGCAATTAAGGTGATTGACGTGGCGATGCAAGTACATGGTGCAGCTGGTTTATCATCAGACACTGCTTTGGCACATCTATGGGCTACAGCGAGAACCTTGAGAATCGCAGATGGCCCTGATGAAGTTCATTTGGGTACCATTGCCAAGTTGGAGTTACGAAGAGCTAAGCTTTGAAAGCACAGGAATAAGTTTTAAATCTCTGCTTCTGCCAAGAATTCCAAAGTTGGCAGATGGAAGTTTTTTTTTTATTTTATTTTTTTGAAGTCGAATAAAGGAGCAGAAAAAGAAAATAAATTATAACAGAGAAAGGTGTAACAATAAATTTAAGAGAATCCCATGCGAAACAATAATGGTGGATTTTTGTAATGACAAATGAAAGGAATAACGTGTATGTAAAAGATTGATGTCAATACCAATTAAGCAAATATTGCCACTGGTTGGTCTGATTGTTCTGAAATGAGTAATAACTAATAAGCCTAAATTAGTCAATTCGTTGTTTTGGTTTTTTGTTGTGTTTTTTTTTCCTGGATATTAGCGTTGACCAATTTTTTGCCCTTTGAAACTGTTATTATCTCTTCAATACTGAGACTTGCAGGAAAGCTTTATGTTGTCAAATAGTCAATCCGCCGGAATTGCGGATGTTTATGAGGCATTGTTTGACATGATAAATTTTGGACGAGTATTTGATGAAATCTATGGATTTATCTCCCTTGCCATAACCAAAAGTTTATTCATGTTTATTCCTTATTATTCACTTGTAAACTCCATCATCAGTTAAATAGTAGAAAAGGTAAGTTTACCTTTACCTATATTATATTATATATATATATAAAAAATTAATGATCGATTTATTTTAACAATTATAACTTAATCTTGACTAATATTAGCTGAAAACTATATGCCACATCCTCCATCTCCTATGGACTTTAAGGGGGAATCAGATTCAAAAATACAAGGGGGTGACTGCATAAAGACACAAATCAGTTTTTCTATCAGAAATGTCCACTACAGAGCAAGTTTCATAAACTCTAGTTTCAATTGTTCAGATTTACCCACTTTCAGAATGGACACATCATCAATCGTCCAACTTTAAATGTAAATCACTAAATCCAAGTGTAATTCTTAAATGCAATGAAGTGTATATACAAATTTCCTATATAGTTTTATATTCTTGCAGAAGAAAATCTGCTTCTGATTTGAGATTAGTGTAATGAAATCCTTTTGTTCACAATTTATTTAAAAGATGTAGTAGTTGATAGAATTAATAAATGGAAGCCAAGAGATACATACAATTCTCAAGTACTGAAAGTTCTTAGTACCATCTTTTTAATCAAATTAATTAGTAAATCAAATTAAGAGGACTTTATTCGATTGTTTTAGTAAGTCATAAGTTTCTTTGATTATTTTTAATATTTAGACAAACACAAAGTAGGAAATCCATGCAACTCTAATTATTTATTTTCCCCATGTACAGTTCTCCTTATTTTTAATCGTCTAGCCTATAATGGACTGTCTGCAAAATTAATACTCTTAAAATTTGGCTATTGATTTATTAATTATTTTATATCTAATCAAACAAATTCTTGCATGCCCTTGGACATTAATTATTACAATCCATTAATTAAACACTCAATATATTGATCTGACCATTAATTAATTAACTATGGAATGAAGGGAATTGATGATCATAGTATATATGAAGAAGACTTATTCACCAATGAAATAAATAAAAATGAGAAAAGAAAAGGCATAATAAAGAAAAATAAAGAATAGGATCAGGATGAGTTGATCTAAACTAGAAGTTATGTTCTAAAGATGGAAAACTAATTATAGAGAAGAATGTTTCAAACCACACATTTTACAACAGATTTTTACTGTTTATGTAAATTTTCTATTTCTTCATCCCTTACCTCACCATATATATAACTATATATACTTCCTTCCTTCAATCATAAAAAACCAGAGCCCTTGGGGCATTGAAGTATCTAATCACAGAAGTCAGGAAGCCCCTGGAGCTCTGAATAAATAAAAATATAATAAAATTCGGTTAGATTTCATTTCCTTTCCTTTTTCCTACTCCAATATATATATTATTTTTCTTTCATTCATTCATTAATTGTTGTTGCTGTGTTATTATATATATATATATATATAGCTCAATTCAATCAACAACAGTATTCAAGATGACTTACGGATACGATAATGGCTCCGCTGAGGCTGCTGCTAAGAAGAAGAAGTACGCCATCATCGGTGTTTCTTTCTTTATTCTAGTTGCCATGGTGGTTGCTGTTGCTGTTGGTGTCAATGATGGAAAAACAAAAACGACAAGCTCAGCTTCGACAACTTCAAGCGAAGTTTCCACATCAACAAAATCTATCGAAGCTATTTGTCAACCAACCGATTACAGGAAGACCTGCCAGGACAGCCTTGAGAGGGCTGCCGGTAACACAACCGATCCTCACAAGCTTGTTCAGGTCGGTTTTCAGGTTGCCATTGATGCACTTAACGATGCAATTGCCAATTCGACAACATTGAAGGATGTTGCAAAGGACCCAATGGCTAAACAAGCTCTTGACAATTGTAAAGAATTGATGAACACTGCTATCGCTGATCTCAATACTTCTTTCGCTAAAGTTGGAGATTTCGATATCAGCAAGATCGATGAGTACATTGCTGACCTGAAAATCTGGCTCAGTGCTACAATTACATATCAGCAAACTTGCTTGGATGGATTTACAAACACCACCGGAACAGCTGGACAGAAAATGAGGGAGATCCTTACCCTTTCTAGTCAGTTAACTAGCAATGGTCTCGCCATGGTTAGTGGCCTATCTTCAATCCTTCAGGATTTGGATCTTTCAGGTCTCACCGGCCGGAAGCTTTTGGGGAAATCCGATGGTTACCCATCATGGCTTTCTAAATCTCACAAGAGAATCCTTGCTCAAACCACTGCAAAGATCACTCCAAACATCACTGTTGCTCAAGATGGAACCGGACAGTACAAGACTATCAACGAGGCTGTTGCCAAAATCCCTAAGAAACAGACCACTTCCTTTGTTATCTATGTCAAGGCAGGTACCTACAAGGAGACTGTTACCTTCTCTAGAAGCTTGACCAATGTCGTCCTCATCGGTGATGGTCCTACTAAGACCGTCATCACCGGAAACCTCAGCTTTGCTGGTGGAGTCCAGACAATCAAAACAGCAACCGTCTGTAAGTAGTGTTTAAATTAAATTTATTATTAACTGCTGCTTAATTATTTTCTTTACTTACTGGCAGACTAGTTTAATTATTATTACAGCCGTCAGTGGAGGTAGCTTCTTGGCTAAAGACATTGGATTCGAGAACACAGCAGGTGCCATGGGACACGAAGCTTTAGCACTGAAGGTTCAGTCTGATATGTCCGTCTTCTACAACTGCGCCATCAGTGGATACCAAGCCACACTGTACGCTCACACTTACCGCCAATTCTACCGTGAGTGCACAATCTCCGGCACCATCGACATAATCACCGGTGACGCCGCCGCTGTATTCCAGAACTGCAAGATGGTGGTAAGGAAGCCATTGGATGAACAGAAATGCACAATCACAGCATCAGCAAGAAACGACACCCGTCAACCAACAGGTCTGATCCTCCAGAACTGCACAATCACAGCTGACAAAGAATACTACCCAGTGAGATTCGACAACCCAACTTTCCTCGGCCGGCCATGGAAGGAGTTTTCAAGGGCCATCGTTATGCAATCTCAGTTGGATGATTTGGTCGACCCACAGGGTTGGACTCCTTGGATGGGTACTTTCGGTATCGACACTTGCTCTTTCTCCGAGTATCAGAACAGAGGTGCCGGTTCTAGTCAGAAGAAAAGAGTTACTTGGAAGGGTATTGTTAACATCACTGCTGCTGATGCTCAGACTTTCACCGCCGGTGACTTCCTCGAGGGTGATCTTTGGATTACCGGCACCGGTGTTCCTTATACTTCTGGCTTGATGAAACTGTAAAGATCGACAAGGAAATTCAATTGGAGGAAATGAAGACCGATTTCTAATAATAGCTTTATTATTTAGTTGGTGCGACCCTTGCATGAATATATATTCATGCTACATTTGTTGCACTCAATAAAAAAGAAAAATCATATATCTATATGTTAATAATGTTTCTTCTTATTTACAACATGGACATGTTTTTATAAAAGAAATTTTGGCTCAATTGATTATTCTTTATTTCCTCTCCTCTTCTCTTCTCTTCTTCTCTCCCTCTCTCTACTACTACTATTCTTTAATTATATATGTATGAATTTTGCTCATATTAATTATCTTATCAATTCATACCATAAACACAAAATTGATTAAGACCATTTTCCTTCATTTCAATTCATTTATCATGTAGTGTTTAGAATTAAGAATTAATTCCCTTATTTCTAAATATTTATCACTTTAAAAAATTCATTCCAAATTATATATCATCATCAACTATCTATAAAATATAAATCATTCTTGAATTTTTATTTTTATTTTTTTTATTTTATCGTTTTATGTTAATCAATTGTTAGATTTGAATCAAAACTAAATTAATTTTTTTACCATCTATGCTATTTTGATAGATTTTTTAAAAAATTAAATCAATAAATATTTAGGAACAAAATGAGTAATCATTTTATGAAATAAAATTAGATTCAAAAAAATAAATATATTTAAACATGAAAGCAATATTTATAATTAAAGTGTCATCTTTTTCAAACTAAAAAAATTCTTAAATAAATTTAAACTAAAAGGATTTAAAAAAATAAAAATAAAAATAAAAATCAATATCACCTATACATATAAATGAGGACCAAATTGATCCTCAAACGAAATATTGGGCCGTTATTAAAGCGGTCCAAAATCCAATACAACGCACAAAAAGAGCGGAGCGGGAAAACGGTCAACACAAAAACTTTTGAATTTCTTCTCTCTCTCTCATCCACATTTTCTTTTCTTTTCTTTTCTTTTCTACCTCAGTATCAATTTTCCAGTTAACCGATCAGACTTTTGTTTCCGTTTTTGCCCCTCAAATTTCGAAAAAACCCTAGAATTAGAATGCAATAATGAATCCCCGATTCTTCACCAATTTAAAATCCAATTCAAGAAAATGAGAGAACAGCAAGGAGAAGAACAGCAGCAATTCCACAGAGTACAAGCAGAGCGTGACCTAGAAGCTAATTGGGAAGTAGATCTTGCTAAGAAGCTTGAAGATTACCTTTTAAAGATTTGTTCCGGTGAAATTACCCCTGACGACGATCACCTCTCCGTTAATTTCGCTGAAGGTTAGGGTTTCAACACTTTTTTTATTTTAAATTTTAATTTTTACGTTAATTTCTGATTTGCTGAATTAATAAATAATGGGGAAAATGTAGCTGCTTTGTTACTACAAGGTTCGGTTCAAGTGTATAGCAGAAAGGTCGAGTATTTATACAACTTGGTTTTACATGCTTTGGACTTCCTTTCTCAAAGTCAAAAGAGGTTTGTTTCATTTCCCCTCTATTTATTATTATTATTATTATTTAAAATATTTTGTGTTTAGTGAAGGTTGTTTCTTTGTAAAAGTGACTGCTCTAATTTAGTTAAAAATTGCATCTTTCTGTATTATTTTAACATTACTTAATAGCCCATTTCTTTTTTGTTGCTGATATGTATTCTGTTATCGTTGTTCTTCTTGTTATTTGATTGAATGTCAAGCGGATTTCAAATGTCGTGCATATGAGAGCATGCCAATATGCCATTGAATTGGCACTCTTGTTGATTTTATTTGTTTTGATTTGAGTAGACAAGAAGAGCAATCAGAGGGGACACCAGCCCAGCCTCAGAAAAATGGTTCTGATGCAGTTTGTGATGAAGACAATGATCAATTTTGGGTCTCAGATGATGTCTCAGGTGGGTTTAGACCCTGTATACTATTGTGGTGAAATTCATAGTGTAAATATCAACTTAGCTATTTACTGTGTGGCAGTGGATCCAAGGAATAGCCTAGATGCTTCAAACAGTAAAGATGATTCTTTCTATCACTTTGTGAAACCTCCAGCAAATCTTGTTGTTCTTGAAGGTGATTGCTTAGATGCCACGGGTGATGGAGGGGAATTAGAGTCATACCTGGTATAAAATCTGCATCCACTTCTTAGTATATTGATGTATTTTCTAGGTACCGTATCTAAGTTGTTTGTCTTTTTACACACTGTTACAGTTAGCCACCAATGATCTCTACAGGGATTTTATTCTTTTAGATGCATGTGATGCTGTAGTTGTGAATGGTTTTTTAAATCGCAATGAAACTGGAAAAGGACAAAATAGCACTTACAAGGGAAACTCAGCACGCAAGAGCTTTCAATCCCCTTCAAGATGTTCAGGGGGAACGGCCCGTAAGTCATCTCTTGGAAATAACCAGAATGCAGATCTGGACCAACCTGCTGTGGCTAGCTGTAGTTTTGCTGATAATAACCAGATGCCTGATTCTCCTGCCTGTGATGGATTTGATATGAATGATAATGTTGATTATTCTGAACCCAAGAACTCAGAAGGTTCAGATGATGATAATGATGACGATGACCCATGGAAACCTTTGAATCCCCATGAGCCCGGGAACTTAAAAGTGAAACCTTTCAAAAAAGGTTGTTAAAGAAGTACTTCTCTTGCATGTTTCATTTACACTTCTAATTTATCTGTGCACCTAATTTTATGCATCTTGGTTTTTTGTTGACAAGCAGTAAAACCTTACAGAAGGAATAGATTAAATTCTGCTAAGCAGGATTCTATAACTATGCTGTTTCCACTTGCAAAGGTACATGGTACCATCAGTCCTGAGCTTACAGAATTGTGGGAAGCACGATGTAACAGATCCGACAAAAATGGAAACCGGGACTCTCTGCCCTTATATGAGAAGGTGCTGATTTAATTGAGATTGTGCTCATCTGTACTTTTATGGTGGTTGTTTGCATGGTTCCTGATGTTCTTATTGCAGCTAAGGCAATCCCTTGCTAATGGAGGCAACAATAATGACACTTTTTGTAATGGTGAGAATGACAATGAAGGCAATGGATACGACAGCAGTGTCCCAGATTTTGGGCAGCCTGATGATGAGATGCCAGAAGCTATGTATATGGATGAAGATTTACCTCCTCAACATGAAAAGGTTGGTATTATCTTTTGTCTATGGTTTATGTCTGAATGTTTCAGTAGAGACCTCTGAATTAATTATTGATTAATGTTACACAGTACAATGATAGCCCTACTCACATTGACATCAATGAATCTTTTGGACATGAAGGTCCAAGTTCCCAAGCAAGCCTAGAAGATCTTTGCCGCTCTCACCTAGTAAGGATAAATTTGTTTGATATTAGGTAGAGATTTAATCAGTTAGATTTAATTGATGGGCTTTGCAAATTACTTCTCATACTGGTCATGTTTCTCTCAGTCACTGTGAGAGGGTATAGAAAGTCACGTACATCGTGTTTTGCAGGATGCTCTCCTTGCCAACATAGCTGAAACAGAAAACCTGACTGAATTGGCTACTCGGGTTGCATCGTGGAAACATAAGATCGAGCATAACTTGGAAGAGCAAGTAAATATTCTTTGTTCTCTAAGCTTAATTTTGAACCTTGCTGTTGATCATTCACTGCTATACTCTAGTTATAATTCTGTTCTGCTAATTTATGTTGCTCAATGTTTTCTCTGCTTTAACTTGAAGCATAATTTTGTTTCTGTTAGGATTCACGTCCTTCGTTTGATATTCATGCCTATGGTGGGAGAATTCTTGACAAATTATCCCTGGAAGCAGATAATGAAAATGCGACTTCCTTTGCTGATGTTGTGAAGGGCCAAGAGAAGCATGATGTGGCTCGAACATTCTCTGCACTTCTTCAGTTGGTAATTCCTCTTATTAATTTCTACCTGCAAATTGAGCTTGGTTAGCTTGAAGTAAAAAAGGATATTTTAGGGAGGGTTATCCTAAGCTATTTCACTAAGTGTTTACTCAGCGCTCGCTCAAGCAGCAATCTCTTGAAACAAATCCAAGATTTTGGCCATTGCATTAGGCAATGACCCTCATCTGCTGCTTAGAAGTTCAATTCCTTTTACATAACCATTTTCCTCTTGTACTGGAATATCAATATCCTGATGAAAGTTTCTCAATAAACTTGGTTGCGTTTTTATTGTAGTTCCCAACTGATTTTCCAATTTCCAGGTGAACAATGGAGATGTTAATCTGGAGAAGAGCGGAGTAAATAGTGAGTCGATCTGTTACACAGCTGCGAATCCTTTCCAAATCCGGCTTCTTAACCAGGACAGAAGACGTAATGATATGCAATCTCGATTTTCAAAAAAGAGAATAAAATCACCATTAAGGAAAGGATGTCATCAGAATTCAGGGGAGAAGTTTAGCAAAGAGAAATCACCACTCGCCAATTCATCACAGCTGAACTGCAATTTTCCTATGAAGGTTGGTGGTGCAAGATGCACTCCTGAAGGCAAAAAGAGACGGAGAACTCGATTTGTTGAACCAGTAGACTTACATTCCTGAAGATAACAGCGTCTTAGGCAAGTTATCCTTAAAATTTCCATTGCTGGGGCAATTCAACTACAATGCTGAATGGCCCAGAGCGTTATTCATGTGATTAAATCATTTTTTTTCCCTTTGTAACTCTAGATCATTGACAATTGTTAGCTGTAATTTGTATTATTTTTAACTTATTATGTAGTGCTGTAGATGTACTTCCAACAGGTGAAGATACCTAGTAATAGCATGAACTAATTTCAAGTGTAGAATCATCTTCTTCTCCCTGAAATGAACTTGTAGTCAGTTTCCACAATAATTCGCTATGTTTTTCACTTCCTTTTTTTTTCCTGTAGCATTTCCTGGCAGTGGTCAGTGAACCTTATCCGTGTGGACGTTTAGTTAACGTGTCATTTTTTCTTTTAAATTCAAAGATGGTAGAAAATTAGAAAAAATGTTCGAAATATTGTTTTATAGCATAGTATAAGGATAATTATATCCTTTCTTTGTGTCCCTCTATTCTTTAAAAAAAAAATTCACATGATAGTGTAATATTGGGTAAAAAAATAGTGGTGCTAAAAGCTGGATTGAACCAATCAATTGAACCGTTTCAACTGAAATCGAGACCTGTTCCAGGCCCAAATGACTATATTGTTTGAATTGATTGAACTACAAATTGGTGTCGTCTGATGGATTCAGCTACCTATTCCATTTTTAAAATATTAAATAGAAATTGCCACATGCTATATCTACTTTTATTAAGCATTAAATTAA
>CANYLF015906816.1:0-13293 GCA_948193215.1 Bocquillonia castaneifolia
CCTAGTGTTTCCAAGAGGCTAACACCAAACCTTTACAATGAGTTTTACAAATGGCTAACTCACAAACCAACCCTAGTGTTTCCCAACTCACAAAGAATTGACACTAGTACAATGGATAACTAATTCACTCAACCCAAGCAATAAATGCTCTAGAGTTCTAGCTACCCAAAACCAAACACCCAATTAATTACAAAAAGATTGAGAAATATTTTTACAAGAGTTTGGCTATCAAAGGAATTAATGCTCTTTCTTGAAGACCATTTATGATGGGTATTTATAGCCAACATACCCAAAACTAGCTGTTAGAAACAACCCCAAAGTTGTCTCTAACGTCTAGTTACTTTTGCATTAAATGCACTGAAAATAGTCTACTAGCGGGCGCGGACGCGGGCTTCCAACGGCTAGTTTTTTTTAGGCTTCCTCGAATGCCGCGGGCACGACATCTCAAACCGCGGGTGCGAGCTCATTTGAGCAGAGGATGACTTTTGAGACCGGCTCTCTATTTGATTATGTCACGGGTGCAATATATCTAACCATGGGTGCGATATCTACTGGAGCAGAAGATGCCTTGAGAGCGGCTTGCTTGCCCTTGCGGCTTGCTTGCTTTTGAACAACCCGTAATGTTGATTTATCTATTACGGGTGTGAAGAAGACACCCTATTGTGAAGCAGCTAGCCGGATCCTGGATCGTATGGCTTGCTTGAATGATATGCTTATGCGGCTTCTTTCTTTTCATCAAACCGCGGGTGTGCGACCTCAAACGTAAAAAAGCCCTCCAAGTTCACCCTAAAAGCCTGTAAGCAATCTCCTATCTGTTGCACTCTCCGTCGCCAGCCACGGAGGTGATTCTCTTACCCTGGGCGTGAAATATTACCACGGGACGCGGCTTTCCCTTCACGGGCGTGGTTTCCAAGAGTCCTTCAAAAACTAGCTTGTTTGAAAACCTACACACTTGGGAACTTTGTTAGACAAAGATAAAGGGTTGTAAAACTCAAAATAAGATGGATTATTGCCACAAAACCAACAATTATGAATAACATATTTCATATCATGTCATGTAGAGATCATATGGATCTACATGTTATATATTATTTGCATATTGCTGATTTTATATTATGCATATGTTATGTAATCTTTGATTTTGGATGGAGGATAGTTATGGGACGAGCTACATGGTGGGTGTCACCAGGCTGTGTGCACACAGGAGTCAGGTATGTTTACTAACTTGGGTTTATGGACGGGGATTGCTCGTGAGACACTCCGGGAGCTGATCCTATTTATTTTATTGTGATTATAAGGTGGCATGCTCGTGAGACACTCTGGGCGACCGTAATATTTGATTAAGATCTGGGGCTTGCTCATGAGACGCTCTGAGTGCCAGACGAACATTGTTGTAATAAGTGAATTATTTAGTATAAGAGAGCCAAAGGGCTATATGGGGGTGTAGACACCTAATTTTTGGATGCAGGAATGGGGAAGCGGCTCGGAGTTCCCAATGATGATCACTTATGCTCACAAGGCGTAAGTAGAGTGATATGGCTTTCATTTTGATCATGTGATGTTTCAAAAATGGATTTTAGATTTGAAAATGCATTACTTTAAGCCAGAAAATCATTTTTTGAAATAAAACAGTGCATTGCTTTCATCATATCTTTTCACATGAGCCTTAAAATGGCATGAAACATATATTTTGGTGAATTGGGTCATTCTGCACATTTTTGTCTCTAATACAATTTTTCTAATTCCGACGTTTAGGGCTCCAAAATGGGCTTAGAACATTTGTTGCCATGTTAATGGGCTTAGTGTGATGTTTGGGCCTATATTGTGGTTTTAAAAGTTGGAATGGGCTTCATTTTGTACTCAAATCTTATGGGCTGGCCTTTTAAGTAATTAATTAAGCTCTTTTGGGCTTAAGGTTAGTTGAGAGCCCAAGTCCATTTCTCTTTAAAACTTATAGGAGGATTGATTTTAATTTGAATTTCAAAATGTAACTAAACTTGATTTATGTCAATCTTTGATTTCAAATTTCAAACAATGAACAGAAGGCCTAATTGAATCAATCTCAATTAAAAAATTCAAACCTTTCTATTTAAGAATTAAGCAAAGCATCAGAGTCACTGCCTATAAAAGGCACACTCATTTTCTTCTACATGGGGATTTTTTTTTTTTTGGGAAAGATTGGCAATTCTACAAAGGTTAGCAACTTTTGCGTGAAAAAGGGTTTAATGAAACTTCTCTAGGTGTTTTTCAAGAGAGAGAAAAGAATAATAAACAATAATAAAAGAACAGTACATGATTAAAACAATAAAGGCCAATCAACTCAAACAACTGAGAGAAATCAAGCCTTCCCACAGGAATTTAGTCTAAAAGCTCTATTGTCTGTTGAATCTAGAGTTTTGTAAATCTTTATTGTAAGTATTCAAAAATCTTTTAATTGTTAATTTTATATTCTTTTCATGAAATTATTATGATTTTCATCCATCATGTGCACTGAAATATTTATCTGCTCAATTTTGCCGTGAAAGTTGTACGTACTGAATCTTTTGCATTTTTCATTAGATTTCTGTTTGGTTGATTCTTAACATTTTTATATGTTATATTCATTCAATTAAAGTGTTCTATGGCATGATTGTGTGATTTTTAATGATTATGTGTGATTGTTATTTGATTTTGGCTGTTTTACTACAAATACGTGATTTTTTTGATTTCTTGTTTTTAATGATTTTGATTCTAAAAATTGTTTTAAATTATGTTTTATGTTGTTTTTAGATGATTCTAACATGTTTTAATCTAAATTAAAAGCATTTGAATTGATTTTAATTGATTTCAAAAATCACAGTAGATTGCACATTCATTTCAATTTCAATTAAAATTCAATGTTGATCTTTTAAATTCTATGATTTGATGTTTTTTTTGATCTAATGCATGTTTTTATGGCATCTAAATGATTTCTAAAGTGATTTTGTGCATTATAATCAATTTCAGTTGATTTTTGTAACAATCAGTGCACTACATATTCGTTGTATTGAATGTATGTTCATTGTAAGTTCTTGGCAAGATGCATTTAGTTAATTTATATGTTATAATATATGTTTTTATTGTTTTGAAGTTTTTTTAAGTTGTTTTGAGCTATTTATATGCAATTTGAATGATTTGGAGGCATGCATCATAGTTTCTATAAGTTGAGTAGTATATACTTACTGTAATTGTCATTTGAGTGTTGTTTGATTGCTTAGATGTATGCTAGGTTGGGATGTGCCATATCGACACTTGTTTTAGGTTGTTTGCATCATGCATTGATGTTTGGTTGAGTTTTCTACCAATTTTTGAGGTTTGGTAAGCCTGAAAGTTGCATTTTTCTGCATTTTCTGCCTTTCCTTGCATGTGAGAGTGGCAATGCCACTAGTGAGAGTGGGTTGTGCCAGAATGCCACTCCTAAGAGAGGCATTCCCAAGAGTGGCATTGGATGATGATGGTGGAAAGAAGTGGCGTTGCTTCCTATGAAGGCTCCTCCAGTGCTTTCTAACTTCTGTGTATAAAAATTTCATGTGGAATGCAGCTAAAAGGTAAGTATCCTAACCTTCTTTAGTAAGAAATAAGCAAAATGTGCATGAAATGAACTTAATTAAGCTATTTGGTAAGTTTTAGGTTAAAATTGTAGCAACCTAGGGTGTTTGAAGTGTTTGTGGTATATGCTCCGACCTTTTGCATGTAATTTGGACTAATTCAGGTTTGGTAATGTAAAATCAATCCTTGTTTGTATAGAAACTCACCTTTTGCATGCCTTATATGTTGTAAAATGTAAGAATGTATTAATGTGTTTTACTTGCTTTAAGTAGTGGAAATGAAGGTGGGTATAATCCTATGAGTTGCTTATAAAGAATCATGCCTTAAAAATGCATAAGTCTGATCTTGGAATCTCTGTGTCTTTTTGGTGTCTTATGCATTCTTAAGGGAATCAAGACGCTCACCAATTTCCTTTCCCAATGCCTGTTCGGGTGGCGACTCACACTATTAGCTCCCGTATGCTAAATGCACAATACTGTAGTCGTCACATGACTTGGATCACTAAGGTAACCCCTCTTTATCCATAGTTTGGTGACTCCACTAGGGACGATAGACTTATGATTCATGTGATTTAAGCAACTCATTATCATTATATCCAACTATAGTTTCCTTGCATTGCATTCTTGCATTAAAACACCCTACCTCGCGGGTACCATTGGTCAAGCTGCCTATGATTTACGAATGCGCACTTCATAGGGGGTGAAATCCGTGACTACCACTCATAGATGGAATTGTCCTACTATTGCTTACCATCCTAGTTATGGTTAATAGGTTGATAGTTAATGGGAAATTTTGAGCTAAATGTCCTACCATCGGTTGAACCTTTTTTGAAAGAGGGAGATGGTTAATGGGAGTTCGCCTTCTATGGGAACCTTCTTTAGTTGAACCGACTGAAGCCATGTAATGACCCTAGCAACTTCCACTAGGACTTACCAAATGTTGTATGCTTATATGATGCCATGAAGCCATTATTTTTACCTGGTCTAGTGTAATTGCCTTGAATCAAACTTCTAATTGCTACCTATGGGGGTGTCAAGTGTTAGTCTAATTATACCTGATTAACACGGCCCTACAGCATAAGATCAGTTAGGGTTTGAGAAGAGTGACTTTGACTACTACCTATGTTTAAGGGACGTTGGTGTGTCGATCTAATTGTACCTGATTGATGCTAAAATGACCCTAGAATACAGGGAACATCAAGAAACTCGTCAGGATCAAGGACATGGGATAAGGTGTTATAATGGCTTATTGTTTGGTTTGGATGTTGAGAGTTTTCTTATGCGAATGTGTATTCTATGTCGGCAATAGGATCCCCTATTGATGCGATGACCCTAAACAATTCGTAGGAATTTTGACTTGCCAAACGAACACGTATGTGGGAGTAATAAGGTTGGAAGGTCTACCACTTGGTAGTATGTATGTTTAACTAATGTTTATTTCTTGTGTCCTCTTGCTTTATGCATACATGCATTCCTCGCATACGCATGACATTGCATGGTAACCCCTTGTCTTACAGCAATATAGATCCTCCTAGTACCTCTTGGGCAAGACAAGCCAGACGTCTAGTTCGAAACACACCACCGTCGATACTTGAAGTTCCCACTCCCCCAAGCACCATGGCCGGGTTGAATGATGATGTACTAAAAACCTTGTAAGAAATGATGGAGAAAGCCATCAAGAAAGCTCTTGAAGAACGGGATGAATGTAGGAAGGATGAGTCCGAAAGTAGTGATGAGGGGAAGGATGAAGAAAGACACCCTGACCAGCATGCCCTGGATGCTTTAACTAAGAAGATGGAGAAGCTCCAAGAAATGGTCAAGAGCAAGGACCAAGATTTTGATTTTGACAACTTAGGCTTGTATAGGATCACTGGATTACCTCCTAAGTTCAGGATGCCCGATGTGCCAAAGTTCAATGGATCTAGGGATCCAAATTTGCATCTCAAGCAATACATAACCATCATGTCAGCAACTACTTTGAATGGGGAGAAAAAGCTGGGTTTGTTTTCTTTGACCTTGGAAGGTGTCGCATTTGATTAGTATCATGCTCAACCGGTGACCATCAAATCTGACTGGAAAGATCTTAATGAGGCCTTTAGGGGACAGTTCTCCTATAATGCTTCCCTTGAAGTCTCTTTAAGGGATTTGGAGATAACAAAACAAAAAGACGGTGAGACATTCTTTGAGTTCTTGATTAGGTGGAGGAATAAGGCTGCCTTGATGCCTAACAAGCCTTCAGAACGGGATCAAGTCCGGATTAGAGCAAGAAATGTGCATGCCAATTGGGTAGAAAAGGTTCAGCTTATGAACCCAAGGAATTTTGTTGAGTTCTATGATGATGGACTCCAAGTCGAGCAGATAGAATCTGAGAAGAAAAAGACTCATAAGGCCAGCTCAAGCCGCACTCACAACCAATCCACTAAGATGGTGCAAACCAATGCAGTCAAAACCGCCCGTAGATTCTCAAACTTTAACAAACCACTCTCAAAAGTCTTTAAGAGGCTAGAAAAAGAAGGCCTTTTGAAACCTGAACCAGCATGAAATCCACCAAACACTAATTCCCCAAATTATAACCCAAATGCCTTTTGTCATTTCCACCAAGCACAAGGCAATTCCATTAACAGTTGCATTAAGCTCAAACACTCCATCCAAGACCTAATCAATGAAGGGAAAGCCATGGACCTTGATTCGAGAAACCCTAGCACAAAAAGTAACCCTTTACCTACCTACAACAAAGTGCCACCACCCAATGTTAACTGCATTGAAACTGGCTTAGCTGAGGAAGATGTGTTGGCCTCCTTTACTGATGCAGACTTAGATGATGGAAGGACCAATGTTGGAGGTGATTCTGGGGAAGAGGAGGAAGCTTTTAAAGAAGCATGGAATTCTTTTGAAGAAGTCGAAATGGAGCTTGATTTTGAGCAAGAGTATATGGAAGATCTTCTAGAACAACCCACTGGCAAATTTGACTTTAAAGTCCTCTATCCAAAGCATCCACCATGTGCTACTCCTCTAGAAGATATTAAGACAACATGGGGACCTGAATTTGATATTTATGACAAAGACACTCCATGGCCCAAGGGATGGGGCAAAGATGTGAAAGACCGGGATAGAGCTGAAGCATGGCAACAATTCTTAAACAGGGAAGATGTGCCAACTTCCATTGAACAGGACATTCAAGCCTTATGTGAAGAAATTGGTGGAAAGCTATTATTCCTAAAAGATGAAATTGATTCTTATATGATCCAGAGTAGGAAGGATGGAAAGATCAGGGATTGTTTCAAGTTTGATGCATGTTACAGTTCTGATGAAGATGAGCTGGTAATTGACAATGTAATGAGAATTGATGATGTCGTACCTGCTTTAGTTACTTGAAGTGAGAAGGACTTCCAAAAGAAAGATATGGGAGAATCAAGCAAGGTGCTTGAGAAAGAAGTAGTGAAGGAAGCTGCTATTGCTGATATTGTAACTGAGCAACTCAAAAAAAAAACCAAGACTAATGCAAGCATATGGGACTTACTTGTCTCATCTGAGTCTCATAGGTGAGCTTTAGTTAAGGCCTTAACTCAGATTCCAGCTCCAGATTCAACAACACATGAAGAAGTGGTTAGGCTGATGATTAAAAAGAAGAAAGGGGAAATCACTTTTTTCTGATGAAGATTTGCCTTTGGAAGGAAGGGACCACAATAAAGCCTTGTTCATTGCTGCTTAGGTGAATGGCAAATAGACTTCATGTGTGATGGTAAATGATGGCTCATCCATTAATGTGTGTCCATCTAAGATTCTTTCTAAGATGGGGATAGCCAAAGAAGACCTGAAGCCATCTGACTTAGTCATTCGAGCCTATGATGATTCTAAACGGGCAGTTGAAGGGACATTTACTGCCAAGGTCAAAACTGGGCCGATTTTTTCTAAAGTGGATTTCACTGTCCTAGATATCCCCATGACTTTTATTGTTCTTTTGGGATGACCTTGGTTCCATGCTTTGGGGGGAGTACCCTCTACGGTTCACTAGAAGATTAAGTTCCCTTTTCAAGATGAAATTCTGACTATCTCAGCTGAACCAATTGCCTCAGTTGCTGTGTTGCGAGCTGCAGCTCAAGGGGTCATTTCTCCTATAGGCTTTCAGATTATGGGTATTTCTGATGAGCCAAACAATCTTGTAGTCAGTGAAATGATGAAGAAGATGGAGAATATGCCTGCATTAGGGTTGGGAAAGAACCATCAAGGAATCATTCAACTGCCGGACTTCAAGACTCAAACAACCAAGGGAGGGCTGAGTTATGATGGTAATGAAAAGATCAAGAAGGGATAATCTCTTACAGATTTCTTTGTTCCTGAAAGTGGGGTCCTCTACCCAGGAAAGGCTAAACCAGTTGACATAGGGAGGATCCAGGTGCCAGGTTTTGAGATCTTTAGAGAGCTACTAGATACTCGAGCTATGGAAGAGATGCTGATAAAAGGAGTTAGCCAGATCAAGGTTGAAGAGCTGATTGACCTCAAGGAAGTCACTCCAGCTGCAGTTTTTGAGATAGATGAGTTTATAGAATTCTCATTAGATAGCTTGATTTATGAAGAAACAGATCTTGATGTGATAACGTCCGACTTGTTTGAGGACGATTCTGTTTTTGTTTCCAAAGTCAATGATATAAATGCCAATTTCGCTTACTTGTGAGATGTTTTACCTAATGGCACTGTGCATTACATGGATCATATCATAAGCATTTTTGACATTATTCTGTGCAAACACATTCTATTAACATTGGTTCAAAAGATAATCCAAAGGAAATAATGTTTGCATCTAATATTACTGCTAATGAAAGAGAAAAATTTTAAAAAATATTTAATAAAAGAAAGATAGTATTTGAATGGACATATGATGATATGCCAGGTATTGACAGAAGCATCGTAGAGCATCACAACCCTATAGATCCAAGTAAGAAGCTAGTCAAGCTAAAGCTATGAAGACTCGAACCAGAATGGGCCAAACTCATCAAAGAGGAAGTAGAAAAGCATATCAAAGCCAGATTCCTCGAAGTGGTAAACTATCCAGGATGGTTAGCCAACATTGTCCCAGTCCCAAAGAAAGATGGAAGGGTAAGAATGTGCGTGGACTACAGGGATCTGAATAAGGCATCAATGAAGGATGACTTCCCATTACCCCACATCGATGTTTTAATGGATAATGCAGCTGCAAGTGCCATGTACTCCTTTACAGATGGGTTCTTAGGCTACAATCAGGTTATGATGGCAATCATGGATAAGATCAAGACAGCTTTCATCACAGAATGGGGTGTGTATTGCTACAAAATCATCCCGTTCGGTTTGAAGAACATGGGGGCAACCTATCAAACAATGGCCACAAACTTGTTTCATGATATGATGCACAAGGATATCAAAGTTTATGTTGATGATATGAAGGTTAAATCATCAACCAGGGATGGACACTTTGAAGCTCTAGATCGGTTCCTAGCCCGAGTTGAGAAGTACAGCCTTAGACTCAATCCTAAGAAATGTATCTTTGGAGTTATTCTGGAAAGCTCCTTGGACACATTGTGAGTCAAAAGGGAATAGAAGTAGATCCAGACAAGGTAAAAGCAATTCAAGACAAGCCAGCACCCAAGACTGAGAAGGAAGTTAGAGGTTTCCTAGGGAAAATCCAGTACATCAGCAGGTTCATCTCCAGATTAACCACGATCTGTAAGCCCATTTTCAAGCTGCATAGGAAATGTCAAAAGATAGAGTGGGACAAACAATGTCAAGAGGCACTTGATAAGATCAAGCAGTATTTAATGAACCCACCTGTTCTGCAACCACCAAGGACAGGGAAGCCATTAATATTGTACTTGGCCTTGGAGGAAGATGCCATAGGTGCAATGGTTGCACAAGAATATGAGAATGGGGTTGAGCATGCAATCTACTGCCTTAGCAGGAAGTTGTTATCCTATGAAGAAAAGTATGAACTTGTTCAGAAAACCTGTTTAGCGGTGATATGGACCACAAGGAAGTTGAGACATTATTACCAGTCCTATTAGGTTCAAGTAGTAGCTAAAGTAGATCCACTACACTACTTGTATGAAGCACCTGTATACAAGGAAAGCTTGCTAAATGGTTGGTATTATGAACAGAATTTGATATACATTACTTGACCAAAAAGACCATCAAGGGGAGAGCAGTGGCAGAATTTCTTGCTCTCAATCCAAAAGAAGGGCAGGAAACATGGGAATATGATTTCCTTGATGAGTCTTTAAACCTGATAGAGTCAAACGAATGGAAGCTTTACTTTGAAGGAGTAGTCAATTAGAAAGGAGCCGGAGTGAGGTCAATTCTGGTCACACCTGAAGAAGAAAACATCCCTTTGGCCAAGAAGCTGGATTTCAAGGTCACCAACAATATGGCAGAATATGAAGCATGTGTATTCGGTTTGGAAGCAGCAATTGCAGCAAGGGCAAAGAACCTCACTATCTATGAGTATTCAATGCTCATCATCAATCAAGCTTCTAAGAATTGGGAAGTCAAAGATGAGAAGCTGAAGCCTTATGCAGAGTACATTCAGATACTCACCCTGAGTATTTCTAACTATACCTTCACACACCTACTAAGGGAAGAAAATCATATGTAGATGCACTTGCAACCTTGGCATCTATGTGGGATAACCCTGGGAATGTTGCTATGAAGGCGCTAGTAATGTGCAGATCAAGAATTCCTTGCTATCAGGGAGAGCGGGTGATGACAATACATGGACCGAAGGAGAAGCCTTGGTTCTATAAGATTCTGAGATTCCTTAAGAAGGGAGAATACCCGAAAGGGGCCTTGGGAAAGAAAAGGCATGCTTTGAGAGTCACTTCGAAAAACTACACTTTCCACGAAGGGATATTATATAGACAAGCTCCAAATGGGATACTACTTTGATGCCTTGATTACTATGAAGCAGAAGAAGTCATGAAGGAAATCCGTGCTGGGGATTGTGGACCTCATATGAACGGGCATACTTTGGCTAAAATGATAATCCGGCAAGGGTATTATTGGGACTCTATGGATAGAGATTGCATAAAGCTAGTCAGAAAGTGTCATGAATGCCAATTACATGGAAATCAAATTCATCTGCCGCTGACTGAATTGTACAATTTGACATCTCCTTGGCCTTTCTCAGCTTGGGGGATTGATATGGTTGGGGAAATAAGGCCGACGACCTCCAACGGACATAAATACATAATTATGGCTATTGAATATTTCTCCCGATATGTGGAAGCAATCTTACTGCCAACAGTTACTGTAAGAAGTATGGCTGAATTCATCAACAAGAAGCTCATCAATAGATTCGGGCAACCACATCATATCGTCTCAGATAATGGGGTTCAATTTCAAGGGGAAATAGCAGATCTGCTAGAAGAAAAAAGGATTGAGCATCACAGATCATCGCCTTACAGACCACAGGCGAATGGTGCAGTAGAAGCTGCTAACAAAATAATCAAGAAGATTCTGGCTAAGATGGTGAAGACATATAAGGACTGGGTAGATAAATTATCATTTGCTATTATGGGTTACAATACAACCATGAGAACCGCAAAAGGGGAAACTCCCTATTCCCTTGTGTTTGGAGGCGAAGCGGTGTTGACAATAGAGAGCCAGATCCGTTCATTAAGAGTGGTATTAGAAGTAGAGATCCTGAAGCACAGTGGGCTGAATCCAGATACCAACAGCAGTTGTCTTTAGAAGAAAGATGAAAGAAAGCCCTACATCACACTCAGGTATATCAACAGAGGATAGCCATAGCCTTCAACACAGGAGTCAAGGTTAGGCCAATTAAAGAAGGAGATTGGGTGTTGAAGCAAGCCATGTCAATTCCTTTTGATTCTAGGGGAAAGTTCAAGTCAAATTGGGAAGGTCCATATTTGGTCAAGAAGATTTTGCCTAAAGGAATTTTGAAGATATCAGATTTGGAAGGGAATGAGTTTCGGGAACCTGTAAACCTGGATCGTCTCAAGAAATACTATCTTTAAGAAAAATGTATAAAAAATAATAAAAATAAATCCCGACGAGTTGAAAACCCATTTGGGCAGCTCATGAAAAAATAAGGGATATTGTTAGGATGAAAACCTCACAAAGAGGCATTCTAAGCAAAAATTAGGGCAAAAGCCTGCTAGGGTGAAAACCTCCAAAAATGGGAGCAGTCTAGGCAAAAATTAAGGCTAACGAGAGAAGAAAGTGAGATAGCAGTAATATCATTTGTAATTATTAAAGTACGCTTCTGTGCTAATATTAATAAAAAAAATTTACAATAGAAAATTGTCAAACCTACTTATAATGTCTGATTCTATGTTTGCATAACTAAAAAGCTAAAACATTGCATAAATAAGGGAAATGGTTATGAGACTTATTTTTCCTATTTCTTTTTCTTCCTTTTGTCTTTCATCATGTCTTCAAAATTTACATCCAATTTTGCTTTTGCATCATCTCTTGCCCTTTTTGCTACACTCTTGTTACTTGCAGCCATTAGCCTGTCACCCTTTTCTCTCAATTCCTTAGCCTGCATGTCAAGCCAAGACTGGTAATCTTCATCTATTTCATCCTGGAATAAAGTCCAAGCTCTATAAGAAGAATTTGCACTCACCGAAGCTACCCAAGCCTTATACTGATCATCCGTGGTAATACTCTGAGTGAAGCTCAAGTTCCTCTAAATGGGTCAGCTAACCCAACTATCTTGGATGTCTCTTAGAAAATAAGCAGTAACAACATAAGAGGCAAATATGGGAATAGCACCTGAAATCCCCTGCACCATTCCATACTGTCTGCATACCCTAGCTGAACAGTAAAAAGTCACTGTTCCAAAACCAACAACTGGAACACAATGGTCTACACAACCAGTAATCGTAAAAGAAAGATTCCACCATGAATAGCTCCAATGAATTTGATCCTCGCTCCTAGAAGAAAAGTAGTCCAACCACCAGTCTCTCGCAAAGCATCATGCTGAACTCCAGACAAAGCATGTCTCCTAGATTGCCATTGACGTGGTTTGTAAGTTTTGGGAATAATTGGGGGCATCATGACAGCCAATTTCTCCATAAGCCAGATCTGAAGAAGATTCACAGAATCAGAAGAAGCCTTGAATGAAGAATGGTAAATAGAAAAAAACAGACATACCTGAAGTAGGAAAGAGCTACCTCTCAGCCTTCGAGTGTTCTTTGCAGAATCTAAGCAAATTATAGTTTCAGCCAAGATGGTCGGAAAGGGTTATGTCCTTTGTTTACCTATTCTAAGATATGGCTATCTGAAAACTGCCTCTACCCTCTGTAGAGATCAGTAAGAAGTGAGAATAAAGGCAAAAACCGGTAATCATCTTCCATGATTTGCATCCTTTGGGTTTGGAATCACCCATTTCAAGCAGTCTTTCAGTCAGAATGTATTAGCCATCAACACGGGATTGTATCTGGTCAGAAGTCAGCTCAAAGATTCTAGACATGAATTCTAGGGTTGGAGCATACAAGCTAGGTAATGCTAGAGGAACATTGGAATAATGAACCTTGCCTAGAGTGACTTCAAATTCTTTAGACAAGGGGCAAACTTCAATTCCATTGAAGTAGAAGACATTGTTAGCCCCGAGATTTCAGTAATGATTTTGATGATGTAAAACATTAAGTTATTCACTAATATGTTTGTTAAGTGTTTTTCAGGTATCACATTATAAAAGGATGCATATTAGTATTGGATGAAGTAAACATTTTTG
>CANYLF015906984.1:0-11046 GCA_948193215.1 Bocquillonia castaneifolia
TGTTTATTATCACTTTTTGCATGTAAATTAACCCTATCATGGTTGGCAATTGTTAAAATCAACCCTTATTTGTTATTAGAAACTCACTCTTGCACGTTTATATGAAAAGATAGGTTATAAATTGTTATATGTGTTTTATTGCTTTGTTAGAAGGAATGAAGGTTGTTATAATACTAGGAGTATTGGGTAAAGAATCACGCTCTGGAATTGATAAGTCGGATCCATGAATCTCTGGGTTCAATGCACCTTTCATATTCTTAAGAGGAATCGAGGTGTACACCTTGTAAGACATTCTCGATGCCTGTTCGGGTGGCGACTACCACTTCAGCCTCACAGCTGAACACACAGTGCCGTAGTTGCTAGTCATGGCTCAGGCTCTGAGGCAAAACCTCCTTGTCAGCAAAAGGTTAAAGTTTTAGATGTATTATAAAATATTATAGAATCAATATAATAAATAAAAGGTTTATATAATATGGAAATTTTCATTGGAATTTATACATTTTTTTCAAAGAAAGAAAGAACGTTTTCTTTTTGAAGGGATGAGGAAAGAAGTGGAGTAGAACTTTCACTTCGGTGCCTGCAAATTATTCAAGTGATAAGCATAAAAATTTGCATGAAAAACCATCTGTCAAATACTAAATAAGCCATTTATTTAATTCTCTTATAAAGCTTATCAATTGACTACTAAAACATTTTCTCTCCATATGCATCTAAAATTAAAATATGTGTCTTAGGAGCAATTTTTACTGTCATCAAAATCTATTGGCATCATCATTTATGTTTATGGCATGCATTTCTACTTTTTGGGAATTACATGCACAAAGCCACCTATAAATCTTTTATTTTAATATACATAAAATTTAATTCTTCTTTTCATTGTCGTTCATATTAATGAAAATGCTGTTTACTATCATAGCTATTGTTGTATTTCTATACCATATCAATTCAATTTAGGAATCATGTATAGTATAATACTAAACAATAGAAATCCTACCCATAAACACCATGAGAGAAACCCTAACCCTAGCCACCCCAAACACCAGAAAATCCTACCCATAAACACGTTCCTCAGCCACCACTCCGACCAACTAAGCCACCCTCTTCATCACTTTCATCTGATGCAATCTAAGACCCAATAGTTGTGTACTTTGAGGGATACCGAAATGGATGGAGTGTCACTGATTTGCAGAGGATCTTCGTTCCATCAGATGTGCATGGAATTGTTACGTTGGCTTCTAAACGTAATAATCGGAATCTCCCATTTGGCTTCATTCGTATTCACCAAGACATTAGTGCACAAACAATGATAGCAAGGATCAACAGAATCCCCAATAGCTTTCTTGGCTAGGTATCCTCATAAGACAGCACCTGTTAATGCTCGTGTTTCATCTACGGTTCAGTCCACAAAACAAGAATCTCCCAAATCTCCTGTTAAGCCTGACTTGAGAGACAATCGGTCCTACGCTGCTGTGACATCTACTGCTGCTTTGAAACAACAACATAATGCTATTCCTTCCTTCACTTTTAATGGTGATCTCACTCGCCCACCATCGCTTTAAAATTCTTGTGTTGCTATTCTGCGCGACATTAAGAATTTATTATCCCTTCATGTCATATTGAATGATAAAGGCTTTGCCTTTAAGTCTCTAATTCCTCTCAGTGGTAATAAGATTCTTATAACCTTTCACTCATCTGACGCTCTTTAAGGGTTCATGGGAGGTGATCGTTTCTTCTTGAATGAGTTTATAAAGGAAGTATATCTCCCTGATGACTGCCCTAAACCAATGGAAAGATTAGCTTGGATTGAGATATTCGGTATTCCTATGCAGTTCATGTCAGATGACCTCATTGGTACTTTCATAGGCTTTCATGAGGATTTTACTCAATTGAGACGCTTGGATGTTGTTTCGTGTTTTATTTCCCTCACTGGCAGCCCTATCAATGGGAAATTTACTGTGAATGTAGCTAATCAATCTTTCCAGATTCATGTCTATGAATCGAACACACCTTTCCAATTTTCTTTGTTAAAGGAGGATTTAGATTCAGATTCTGAAACGTTTTCTGTTTCTGCTTCAGAAGACCACAACCTTGAACTGCAGGTTACCTCTCCCAACAATGTTACTCTTGATATTGAGATTGAAAGGGATATTCCACCGCAGCCGATAAAACAGACCAATGTTGACAACAACGCTAAGGAAGGTAGCAATGAGGAACAAGGTAATACTGATGTTGTTAACACAGTAAAGAGAAATAAAACTCGAAGAGTTTTGCCAAAGAGTGGTCTCGGGTCTAGTATCATATTTCAAACTGATACCGACAACAGTGTTATTCACATTGGGAATCAGAACTTGGTCATTAGTGACCAGATGCAGAATACAAGTTCTACCCTACTATTAGAGGAGATTGCCGAAACATGGGAATTCGGTTAATTAATAGGTCTTTTCAAAAATTCTGAGAAGGATATTGTTATGAGCAGAATTGAGGAGAACATGCAGGCAGTTTAGGCTTGTCTACCTTTCCAGGTTTTTGATATTTTCCTATGTCATTGAATTTTATTTACTGGAATTGTCGAGGTGGTATTACTAGTTCTTTAAAACAGCATTTTATTCATTCCCTTATTTCTTCACATGAATTGAGCTTTTTGACATTGGTTGAATCAAAAAAAGAATCTGTTGATGCTTTTTGTTTGAGAAATTACTGGGGTCATCAGGATTATAATTTTGCTTACGTCCCATCTTTAGGTACTTCAAGAGGAATTATTTTTTCATGGAATACCGCACTCCTCACTTGTGTAAAGATTAGTAGTTCTTCTAGATGGCCGTTAATGAATGTAAAGGGATGAGATATTGATGTGCATGTCATGGTCATTTATGCTTATAATGATGAGGCAGAGAGATGTTTATTATGGGCAGGTTTGATTCATATTATTGATTTATATGATAATATTATTGTCTATGGTGACTTTACCGAAGTGCTTTCTCCACATGAAAGATCTAATAGTTTTCTTAATCAATCGATCATTGATTTTCAGAATTTTGTTAATCATTTTGAATTGCTTTACTTGCCCCTCTATGGTAGACATTTCACATGGCACAATATAGTGTCTTTTTCTCGAATTGACAGAATTCTGATTTCTAGTAACATCTCTTCTCTCTGGCCATTCCAAGCTATCTCTATAGTGGATTTTACTCCATCAGATCATCTCCCAATTATTTTTAAATCCTCTATTAATTATGATTGGTTACAGGCCTTTTCATTCGATTAATGCTTGGAGGGAGGATAGCAGATTCAGACCTTTTATTAAGGAAACTTGGTTTGATATTTGGCTAGCTAACTCTAATGCTTTTTTTCTTTTCAGTCAAATTGAAATTTTTCACAGGGCTATCCAAACTTGGAATAAATATGTTTTTGGTGATATGGAGGAGTCAATTAAAATCACCAAAGCGGCTATTCTTGATGTGTCCTCTAATCAAGGTGGTCGGCCTTTGAATTTAGAGTCTAGGGAGAAGATTGCTGAATTAAAATCTATGCTTTATAAGAAAAGGATGCAGAAGGAATTGATTTAGGATCAAAAGTCCAGGCTAAAATGGACTTTACTGGGTGATCTTAACTCCTTTTTTTTCCACAGGATAGCCTCTCTGCATTTCAAGAAAAATAGGATTTCGAAGGTGGAAGATGCAAATGGCACTCACATTGATCTTATTCAGATAAAGAAGCTGTCTATGATTATTATTCTTCTTTGTTTAAAGCTTCTTTAGCTATCCCTTTTGACTTAAGTTCCTTCATGTTTGCTGTTATTTCTCAAAAAGACAATGATTTTTTGGTCGCTCCCTTCACAGAGGAGGAAGTGTGGAAAGTAGTTCACTCCTGTGTTGCCAATAAAGCACCTGGTTCAGACGGATTTAATTTCTTTTTCTATCAGAGAGCTTGGTCTTTTATGAAGATGGATATTTTGAAAATTATTCAGAACTTTCATGAGTTTGGTACTTTATCTCAAGATATGAAGTTTGCTTTTACAGTGTTTGTTTCTAAAGTTCCTGGATCTTCAAGATTGAAGTATTTCAGACCTATTAGCCTTATTAATGGGGTCTATAAAATTCTTTCAAAGCTTCTTTCTTTGAGATTATAGGTTGTTCTTCCTTTTATCATCTCAGAATGTCAGTTCGCTTTTGTTAAGGGACGAAACATTCACGAGTGCTCCTTTATAACTTCTGAGATTTCTCACTTTGTCCATGCCTCTAGAAAGCCAACTTTTCATTTAAAGCTTGACTTTCATAAGGCTTTTGATAGCATTTCATGGACTTACTTGATTGCAGTTATGAAAGAAATGGGTTTTTCTTCAACTTGGAGAAATTGGATGTGTTCTTGTCTTTCTGGCTCAGCCTCTATCGTTGTGAATGGCTCTCCTATTAAGCCTATCTATCTTCAGAAAGGGGTTAAACAAGGTGAGCCAATCTCTCCTTTTTCTTTCTGTCTTAGCTGTGGAGGGGTTAAAGCGGATGATTGATAAAGCAATTTCTCTAAACTTATTGTCTAGGTTTTGGATTTTAGAAGACTCCAATCCTATTTCTTTATTTTAGTTTGCAGATAATACTCTTTGCTTTCTTCCAGTTGAGGAGCATGAGATCAAAAACTTTGTCAAGCTTCTAAGATGTTTTGAGGTGGTCTCTGGTCTTTGTATAAATTTTTCCAAAAGCTCTTTAATTGGATTTGGAGTTCAATATTCTTTTACAAACCATTGTGCTTCTTTCCTGCAAGGTCTCCTCCTTGTCGATTTCTTACTTAGGAGCCCCTCTTTCTTTCAAGAAGCTTATTTTAAAGGATTAGGATCCTCTCATCTGTAAGTTCTCTAATCACCTTGCTACGTGGAAAGGCTCTTGTTTGTCCTATGCGAAGAGGTTAGTGTTGGTGAAGTTTGTGCTTTCTAGTTTACCTGTTTATTTCATGTCATTATTCAAAATGCCTATATCGGAGGTAAATAGATTAGAAGCGTATACGAGGAATTTTTTATGGAAAGGGGATCCTAATGGCTATTCTTTTCTAAAGTGACTTGGAGGAATGTTTGCATGCCCTATGATCTTGGTGGTTTAAATTTGTGCCCTCTTCCTATTAAAAATGCTGCTTTGTTATATAAATGGATTTGGAAAATTTGATCCTCCTCTATAGCAAGTTTATGGCGTCAGTTTATTATCTCTATTGATGGTATTTCTTTATGGGATGATTTGGTATCAAGCAATCTCTCGGTTCTTTCCCCCCTTTGGCATGGAATTAATTTTGTTTATGTCATGCAAGAGAATTTGTGGAATTTCTTTATTAACAACGTTAAATTCTCTTTAGGGAATGGAAACTCAATTTCCTTTTGGAATGGTTAATGGTTTGGAGATTCCCGTTTTAGCTTGAGATTTGTAGGATTATTTCAGCTAGCCACCACACTTGTAGTCTCAATTTCCAATGCTATGCACCACGTCCTGAGCAGCAATTGTAGGCCAGCATGGAAGAGACATCCCCGCATCAGCAACCAGGAGTCTCTGCATGACCTGCAACAACTTATTTCTTCAATTCAACTATGGGAAAAGGAGGACTTGATAATTTGGAAGCTTCATCGATCCTCCATTTACACAGCAAGCTCTTTTACAACTGCGTTCATTAGGTCTGAGAATGCCGAGCCCGATTAGTCCTTTTTCTTGAAGTGCTGGAACTCTATTAGCCTCCCTAAAATTAAATTTTGCTCCTAGATTATCTTTCATCAACACCTTCCTACCAAATCATTTTTGGTGTATAGACACATTCTTGGAGAGGATAACAACTCTTGCTCCTTTTGTGATGGTGTTGAAACTCAAGATCATGTTCTTCTTCATTGTCATACTAGTAAAGTAGTTTGGAATTCTCTTTTTCAGTGGTTGGGTGTTCATTTTGTTCTTCAAGACAAAGCTATCGATTTCTTTGATCAATGGTGTGGCTTATTCATAGGCTCTCATCAAATTTCTTTCTCTATTTCACTTTAGATGATTCTTTATTGAGAGATTTGGAAGCGATGAAATAGACATATTTTTCATGGGGACTCTTCCTCTATTAATATTCTGTATAAATCCTTGTATCTAGCATTGTATTTACTCAGGTCTAAACATCCTCAGTTGTATATTAGAGCTGATGATGTGGTTAGATTGCCTTTTTCTTTCATTAAGTTGTAAGTTTTCTTGGCCTTTATGGTCTTTTTAATCTAAGTTACCCCTTATCAAAAAAAATAAAAATAACTCACCTAGACTATCTGCAGTCTCTCACCGATGTTGGAGGCTCTATCAATACCGTGAGAGGAGAGAAGAAGGAGGGCATTGTTGCTGACGGCAATGGAGGAGACCGAAGCTTAGATGTAGGCTGCTGCTATTGCAGTTGTTCTTCAAAGTGGCAGGCAACTATGGTGGAAGCACTAATGGGGAGAAGGGAGGTGTCGCCGGCAATGGGGCAGACGAGATGAGAGAGAGAGAGAGAGAATGAGAGAAAGAGAAAAGTGAGAGTGAGCAGCCAAAACCCTAGCTGTAGTGTTTGTTTCTTCATATTTGTGTTTTTGCGATGGACAGTCCGTTACAGATGTGTAACCCATCGCAATTATAAATTTCATTTTAATGATTTGGCACCCAAACATTTATGTCGGAAATCATTCCGCCATTGTAGATTTATAATGGACTAGCCGTCATAGATCTTGTAAAACTGTCACAAACTATTACATGCCAATGAAATTTATTTGGCACGAATACCCACCAAATATTTGCAACCTACATTGTGATGGTCACTCTTACTCCGTCGTAAATTTCATTTTATTTACAATCAGTCGTAAATTTGCAATGACCTGGATGGAAATTTTAATTTTCTGCGACAAATAAGTTATCCGTTGTAATTTTTTGTCGTAGACACCTATTTTTCTTGTAGTGATTTTCTTTGTGAAAATGGTTTTACAATAGGGAAGGTTGACACTACTCTCTTCATAAAAAGACACAAGCATGACATACTCATTGTCCAAATTTATGTTGATGATATTATATTTGGTGCTACTAATGAAAATTTGAGCAAAGAATTTGCTAAATGCATGACTAGGGAGTTTGAGATGAGCACGATGGGAGAACTCAAATTCTTTTTGGGATTGCCAATCAAACAAGGGACGGATGGCATCTTCATTAACCAAGCCAAGTACACTAAAGAGCTAATCAAAAGGTTTTGGAATGGAAGGATGCAAATCAAGGAAAACTTCCATGAGCAACACAACCAAATTGGATGAGGAGGAGTAAGGCAAAAGTGTAGATGAGAAGAAGTGTAGACTTCATGCAATAATGACATTGAATGTTAGAGGAGGAGGTCCTTTTTCTCAAGGTCTTTTACCTTTGTGTGTGATGTCTTTTAAAAGGTTGGCCTTTAGGAGTAGGCTTACCCCTGGGTTTCTCCTTAGGCTTACCTTGAGAGGTATTTGCCCTCTTAGTCATGGAGACACTAGGTGTCTTGCCTCCTTGCTTAGACTTACGCTTTCAACCCTTAGTCCTAGCAACATCCACACTAGAGGTTTGTGGTGGAGATGATGACTTTACAAAGATTGTCTTTTGAGCATTGGAGGTTGAAGCCTTATTGAATCCCAAACCATGTCTCACAAAGAGAGTTCTTTGTGACACTAATAAGGTATCAAGATTCTCTTTACCCTTATGAAATTTGGAGATGGATTCTCTCAATTCCTTGACCTTATTTTCAATGAATCATTCTCTTTAGCAAGAGTCTTGATTGAAGAGATTTTGAATTGTGAAGCAAGTAGTTGACCTTTAACCTCTTCGTAGGAAAGCTTAAGTGCCTCTACTTGATCCGAATCACTATAAAATTTCTTTGTGTCCATTCTACATAATCTAAACTCTTTCTCAAGCTCTCAAAATTTTTTAATTCCGCACCAAGTCACCCTCCTCTTGGTATTTCACATTGGAAGTAGTGGAAAACGATATGGAGTTGCTCATTTTGACGGTGACCGTAGCCTGGAGGCCGACGGGCTCTTTTTGTCCAACCTGCATGATTCACGTACTTGGGACACGTGGAAGGTAAAATTGGACTCCTGGCAGTGTGGCGCTCTAAACTAGAGCATTTGGTGGCCATCGGCCATCACCAGCCGATGCTTGGGCCCCACGCGCCATCGTAGGTGGTGGCCTGTACGTCCCACCCAGAAAATTTTGAACATATTTTTATTGAATTCTAAAAATTATTTCAAATAATTTTCGTGAAGAAAAGATAGTCAAATAATGTGTAGATTTTAAATTAAAAATCCCGAAAGTTAATGAGTAGTCTATGAAAAATTTCAAAACGCATTAGAAATGTTTGTATTTATATGTTTAAGCTTTAAAAAAATGATTTAGGTGATAAATAGATGAAAATGGGTTAGAAATATATTTTTGATAATTTATAAGAAATTAATGTAATTATTAAAAGGTGCATATTGTAGGTTTATATTTCAAAGGAAATTGATAAAAATAAATAATATATGAAGTGAATAAGTAGTTTAATAATTAAATGGAATTGATTAGTAAATGGTTAAATAAATAAATAAATAAAGTATTATGATAGTAATAAATAGTATTAATTGTTATTTTGATTGAATATATGTATGTAGAAAAGTTGACAAAGATTAAAGGTGGAAACGTAGAGGAAAAGATACAAGTAATTGGCTAGAGATTGTGGAATTAACATCCATGTGAGGGAAATTACTTATTGTGTGTGGGTACATTATGTATCCCTGAGTTATTGGGTGTTGATTTATTGTATTGTGTATGATTTTGTGTTAATGTGTGTTTGAATGATGTGGTAATTGATTGTTGATTAATCATTAAATGTGATTAATAACTATGTTTTTCTATTGTAGGAGTTTCCCCACTGAGCATAAGCTCACCCCTTTTTCCAATAACTCAGTTTTACAAGAATTGTACAGAGGACTATGAGTTTTTGAGTGGAGCTCAATGATGCTAAACTTCAAGGATCCAAGGATTTTTTTTTATACTAGATAAAGTATTTGAATACCAGAAATAGATTATTGATATAAATTGGATTCATTGTATATATTCTAAAAATTGTGCTTAATTTCATCAATAGTATTAGTTAGTAGCCAAAATTTGGGAGGATGTTACAAAAATTACTATATTTCTAATAAAAAAATTTAATCAATATAATACACTATACATATATATATATATGCTTATCATTATATAAACATGATAGTTTTTTAAGTGAAATCAAAATTTTTATCTTCAACTAAAAAAAATCTAAAAAATATTATTTATAAAATTTAGAGACTTAATTTTTTTTGCTGGATCTAACCAATTATTGGCATATAAGTAAATTAGTTTTATAATTCACTCAATTTTCATCAAATGTAAAAAAAAATTATGGATATTAAAAAATATTATATAGAAATTAATAATAAAGAATTATATAAAAGTTATTCTTAAATTAAAATTAAAAATATAATATTTTTTACATAAATTGAATTTTATGAAAATTTATTTAATATTTATAGTTATTTTTTTCCCTCTACGATGCATCACACGAAGTTAAAAATTAAAAAAATACTAAAAGTGTAATAACCGTGATTTTTCCAAATTAATTAATTTTAATTCGGGAATTTCTTCTTTAAGCTTTAATCTTTAAAAATTCACAAGGGTAGTTTGGGAACTCAATTTGAGCTCATTTTTGGGTTGAATGTGTTATATGATTATACGAGTTAGTGGTTAAAATTTGAGCAAAATCGAGAATACGAAGTAATTGAGAAAAAAGGTCTAAATTGAAACCTAGAAAGTTTCGTTATACACATAAATGTGTGTCTGCTAGGCTCATTTGAAAAGCCAAAAAAATTCCAAAAAATAGCATAAACAGTCCCCTAATTCTTTGAGTGTGTCTACAGTAACCCGTCACCTTCAACCTCTCTGTTCATCATTTGTAGACCACCATTACTATCATTCTTAGTACCAAAATGAAGAGCTCGATAAGACCTACAAGTACATACCAAGAATTGTTGTTGCTGTCGCTAGAAAAGGGAGAAGCGAAGCTCGCAAAGTTTGATAATGGATGCCTCCATGGTACACCTAGCTCAGATGTTTTTCAATCAAAAATTGACTTCAAATTTGTGTTCAAAGGCTTGAATAGAGGGGGAGGAATGTTGAGCGCGATCCGAAGCAACCCGTTTGGCTGGTGAACGGAGCAATTCCCCATTTTCAGTGTCGATGACTTTTTGGGCTCGATCTGTAGATTCTGGAGCTTGAAACGGTGCATGACACACATATTTGGACTCCTAGGTAAGTTGCGAGCAGATCTAGAGCTTTTGGTGGCCATTGGGCCACCACAGACGGTGGAGCGTAGGCTCCACGTGCCGCTGTCTGCGGTGGCTGTGGGACCTACTCCGGTGACCTCAAGACATATTTTTAGAAAATCCATAAAATTATTTCGGACAACTTTTGTGAAGGAACGATAGTGAAATAATGTATAGATTTTGAATTAAAAAACCCGGAAGTAGAAATGCGGTGTATGGAAGTTCTAGAAATGTGTGTTAGGGATTTAATTTGTATATTCGGACTTCAAAATCATGTTTAGCATGTTGAATAAGCTTTAGAAACTTGAATTGGGAATAAAGCGGATAAATTATATAATTAACATAATTAATAGGTTAATTGGACCGTAAATCGATCGAGTTAACTATTGGTTTGGAAATGATAAAGGATGATGTTGGACTTTAAATAAGTATATATTGATAGAAAAATTGATGTGATGAGTCGAATATAAAAATATATATAATGGGAATTTAATTAGTTAAGTTAGACCGTTATACAATAAAATGTATATATGGATAGTAAATTGAGTTGAGATTGTATAAGGATATAAATTGTGATTATGAATGGAAATGTATATTTGAATATTAAATAAGTATATTTTGAGTAATACAATGATGCGATGAGTTGCATAAAAGAATATAAATATATAATTGGATACAATATTGTGATTGTTGTGATGTTGGTAAATCCGAGTAATTTGGTA
>CANYLF015907365.1:0-10146 GCA_948193215.1 Bocquillonia castaneifolia
ATATATTTCTATTAGATTTTTTTATTTTTGATAAATATTGTTTTCTATTCACAATTTAAATAATATTTATTTTAAAATTTTTTTCATTATATTTTTTTGTGATTTTCATGAATTTTTCTATTTTACGTTATTTTTCTTAAAATTTTTTATGTTAATTGAATTATATATATATATGAAATAAAAATAGGATTTATTTTTGTCATGTATGATTTAGAACATTCTATAATTTTTCATCCAAAATTGTACTAAGAGCTTTAAAAACGTTTTAATTACTTTAAAAAAAATTAATGTCCCATACACAAGTTTCTCTTGACGTATAATATTTCTAATCTCTAACTAATTTAAATAAGACTTAGATATCCATAGCCTCTAATTAATCTAATTGTCTTTTGATATTCTTAACCTCTAATTAATTTAAATGTTTACTAACTTTCATTTTCTTTATTATTTTTAACTCTTCAATTGTCAAGTTTTGTTGAGGGAGAAGAAAAAAACATATATATGGAGGAGAAGATCTCTCCCTCCTTCTCTCTTCGTCTTTATGATTTGAACAAAGAAATGTTTAATTTTATTTTTTGAATTAATTATGTTTTGACATAATTTGTTGTATATTACCAAAAAAATATTAAACCAAATATAATATTATTATAAATACAACATATTATAAGTAATATTGAGTTCATATGTACTACCAAGTTTTCTTATATATATATATATATATATATATATATATATATCAAAAGTAATAAAATAATTAAAAAAAATTAAACTTGCTGGGCAGCATAACACTAATTGAATTAAAATGTCTAGATATTTTATCTTCCATAACTAAAATCGTTGTCACATTGTCTGGTCCCATATCAAGCGATTTCTTTCAATTAAATGAAGTATATTTTTTTTATCAATTATAATAACAACAATGTAAATAAAGATTCTATCCTGCAGTCCAAATCCAAGTAGGGGAAAATAGGGAAAGAAATTCATTGAAGATCATATAAATTACAAATTACAAAATTATTAACAAATTTTCCGATGTGGTTTAATTGAAGTAAGCGCCCAAATTCCCCCCAAGTTACAATGCTAGCTAGAGTGGTCTTAATCTTTTTACAAAAATTTCTAGCCCAACAAAATGCTCCCATTTCCCAGACATAAATTTATACAGACAACTCTATGCAATGTCCGCATCCAGTGCACAAGTTAACATCAAAGGGTTAAACTGAGAGAGAGAGAGAACAATTCTATTATCACCCATCTCTTGGTGAAGTCGGAAGCTAAATAATTTTACAATCACCTAATGGCATTACAAATGTGATGGCTGGTCATGCTGTGGATTCACCCTCTTTCCTAAGTAACTCCTGCAAAATATCAACTTTCATGAGTATTGAATCGATTTAGGAGCTTAATAAAGCAGCAACGAGCATTTATAATATCATGTAGTATGGAGGCCTTGGCATCCCAAAAGAAAAGGGAAGTTTACTGAGAAAGTTCCACTACAAAGCAGACTCTGCAATGAGCAATTATATGGTCAATATTTCACTATGATTTTCATCTGCAATTTCTGTCTACAAATTTCATGGAATATCAGACCCTAAGATTTAACCTGTGGGGCTATTTCGGCTGCTAAATTTAAAAGTTGTACTGTGCATTGCCATGTAACATGTGAGAACCATTATAACTTTTAACCAAAAATTATATAAATTATACAAGAAAAAAAATAAACTGCCAAATATAGTTCACCGAATGGAAGAAAGATGGATCATACAGGTCAAATTTACAATATGATAATGACACAGACAATACTTTTGTCCTTGTCCTTAAATTTTTCAAAAAAAAAAAGAGAAATTTACAAAATCACCCCCAACATATGAACAAGTTTCAATCAAAATCTCAAAGAAAATTTTCTTTCAACGTCAATTGTACTGTAGAAAACAGTCCAACATTAACATTTCCATCAATAAACAGTTGCATGCTAATAGACTTTCCACGTGTCACAGTCAATACTCAATAGTGTTCCAAAACATGGGAAGATGCACTGGTACGGTAATAGTTAACTACAAGCTAACATTTAAATGGTTTCTATAGTTTAAACTTTAAACCTGATAATTTCAAAAATAACAAAGGCGATAAAAGTATAAAGGAAAAAGTATTAATGAAGATTTACAGTGGCCGCAACCTAAATATATCTCTTTGCAAGAACATTCAACTCAACTAAACCTTGATGGTAATCTCATAGGCAATGGTCATATAGACAGCATAAATACTGTAGTTTTCACATGTTTTGGCATCTGTTCAGATTTTTTTCAGGGTAGAAATTTATATACTATATCTATGAGAAAATGATATTCGGTCATGTTCAGTTTTACTAAAAGTAATGGTCTCTATGAAGGGACAGAACATGAACCACCAGAAATTTGGCAGAAACCAAGAATTTCAAGATGTTGAGCTCAAATTCGTAGCAATGTTTTTTCCCCTCGACCCCCTAATAGGACACCATTTCCTGATGACAGCTTGTCAAAGTTACTGTCACCTTCCTTGCTGTCACTAACTGGCGGGGAGACTGGAAACACGCCGAAGGAGTATTCCAGTAAACAGGATCAGCTCTGGCTCATGAGCCAGAGCTTCCAAAAAAATACCCTGAACTACCACAAAAAAAAAAAAAAAAAACAAGAAGAAGATGAAATAAACTTACTGATTTGGTAGCAGCAATAGACACCCGCTGCCTTTCTTTCTTCTCACGCAAGCACTCTCCACACCAGGTAGAAAAATCCTTTTGATATTTTTTCATCTCTCTAAATACTGAACTGTAATAGAGAAAACATGAATGTGGTAAAGCCAACCAGGTTCTATAACTGAAAATTTAAGAGCAGCTAGATTTGCAACTTGTTAGAAAAATGAGATGCCAACTGGATTCCCATCCAAACTGCAATATAAACTAAATCTACAAGTTTGATGCTTGTGCTCAAGCAACAATCAAATGGCTATTCGAATCTTGAAAGAAAAATGTAATGATGAAATTTAGAATGGCAATTAACAAAAGCACTACACGAAAATGGACCAGAATTAAATCCTTGACTAGAAGAAGATACAAATGTCATAAGCAGATAATGTGCGACAAACAAATATAAGTAAATACCTCCGGCACCAAAGTAGCAGATTAATCCTATGGCCAGTTGTTGTGGCCCTAGCACCATGCCTGTGACGACCTCGATGAAGCACAGCTTTGCCAGTCTCATGCTTATAATCATAGCTCTCCTGTTTTCAAATAAAGCACTTCAGAAAACTATGAAGCATACAAAACTGAAAAACAAAAAGAAAAATTTATAATGATACAAAGTAGTACATGGTACACTTAATAAAATATGTGGTTTTACATATAATATATCAACTAGCTGTGATGTTCCAAAAGTAGTTGTATGCAATTACAGATTCCAGAAAAACAATTAATTACGGTGACACTCTAGATGTTCGGCTTAATAAGCACTTACATTTTTGTTGTATTTACATTAGACACTTGAGTCCATGATGTATACAGAAGACAAACACCTCACCTTAGCCCATATATCAGTTAACTCTTAGGAATACATTTAGTCAATCATTAATTGTCAGCATGCGAAGCGGTTACATAATCAAGGACTCCGAGTTTAAAACCAGCAGCACCCACAGATCAAATATTTACTGTTTTTCCAGAAAAAAAAAGAAAACTTTTTGAAGAAGCATATCATTTATTATAATGAACCATTATTAATTCTGCAGCGACACTTGTTACTGCTCCAGTAATTGACATGCAAAAACTTATAGGGCCATGAGAGAGATACATATTTAAAATCTCAAATCCAAAGACAAACTTCAAAGCTGATTAAGCACAAGAAAAAATGAATATCTCAAATTTCTCTGGTTGACTAGACTGTTATTCTCTACATATTAAAACCATAGACTGCAGGAACAAGTATAGTTCAAATCCATCACTTATTGAGACATGCTCCAACTTAAAGACTGGCATACCTCTGACTGACTTCCAGTATTTACGTGTTTATCACATCGAATGCCCCGGAAAAACAAGTCCCCACCGGAAAATTGCTTGCCCAAGCAAACATTCAAAGTCACTTCTGAGTCATCCACATGAAAGCCTACAAATTAAGATAACAACCTCTCTTTAGATTCAATGGCTCCAATAAAATATGAACTCAAATACATCTATATTTATTCTGTTTGCAAAATCATAGATCTCAGATGCTATGTATCATTATGGATAAAAATGGAAATTTTAACAAGCATGATGGGAACATTTATTAAGCACTTTTAATAACAAGATCATATATATTAATATCACCACAGGAAAACATCTTCAGTGATAATGATAATGCAGGTGAAGATCTTGTAATCCATCTTCTGAATTCACACTTCCAATTATTTGATGGCTTAGTCACCAAAAGAATCTCAAAACACTATGAAAATTGCACTTATCAACAGTTCTCCGGGAAAAAAAAATCAAATGCACTTAGTTTGTGCTGAAATTATTGCTAGAACTAAGGAGTCCAGTTATTTGATTATTTGGATTTGACAAAATGACTGGGGTTAAGCCAGTTGAGCAGGTATTGCCCTTCATTTAATGTCATGTCCTTGAACAAAATGCCATTGCACCAGAGAGAAGGATCCTGTGGTGAATTTTTCCACTGCTATATTCTTCACGCCGGATGCTCCCTAACATTTTATTCACACTCATTGCAAACCCCTATAGTAAAGACACCAAAATGCTACGGTTTCTCCATTTTCAATACCCATAAAACTGCCAAATTTCTCATCGTCCTTTCTGTTTAGACTTTCTTTCCCACAGTTCCCAAGAAATATTGGTATTTAATTTCACATTCAAAATTAAAACTTTAACTATAAGTTCAATTTCCTCCATTGTAAAATAATGTTTCTATTCAATTGAGTTAATTCTGTAGTTATTCTTCTAAATATAGTTTTCCTCACTCTCGTGTGTAAGTTAAAGAAATGAATTTTCATTAATAAAGCAAAATATTTCATGTTTTCTACTTCCAATCAGTTAAAATTTCTATTGGAGCTGTTCAAATTTATGACTTTCTTAACTAATGAGCATAGACTTATAAATTCAGATTAATTACAAAACTGGCAAACTAATTGTGGCCAAATTTTGGAGAAATTTTGCAGATTCGCTACAGGAAGATCAACAACGGCATCTTTTTTGAAGGAATTTAGAGGGAGTGAATATTGAGGGGAACAAGAAGATGGATGGACAAGTTGTCTAGGAAGGGTATTTTTCTCTATTCTTTACTCTCAAGGGGCCTCAAAATGGCTGACGAAGCATGCCTACTAGGCTACTACTTGACTTAAACCCAATCAAATAGCTAAATTAGCTCCAATCTCCAGATGATCCAGAAGAAGTGTTTATCCGGTCCAGTTCAAAGTTGGCCATAATTGTCATACATAGGCATTGATCACAATTTATTCCCATCAAAGTGTCCATGATTGTAAACTCTTATCCTTCACAAATTTTCATCAAGAAAACACATGCCGAACTAAAGAAATATTCGTTTAGATCATACAGCCTTGCTGATTTGCATCAATTTCACACAGCATCCTCAGGTTTACCATTTTCTTTCACTTATTAATACACCCTGATATATTTTAACTAGTCCTTAATACACATAATATGATTTAAATCTTAATGAATCTTAAAAGCAGTCCCACTTGAAATTGTCAACATGAAATATCTCCATAAGCATGACCTCGAGTTTGAGGATGAAAAAAAATTGAAGAGAAGACACCAAAAGACTAGGGGGGTGTTTGTTTTAGCTGTTGGAGAGTTTTTCAGTTACCAATAGCTAACCAAGGTGTTTGGTTATATTTTTTGAAAAGCAGTCGGAAGCTATTAGGTACCTTTTTGGTACCAGTTCACACAAGCTCCAAATTGAAGCTTTTGAGGAGCTGTTCATTTTTATTTTTACTTTTTAACTTATTTACCCCTTCTTTATATATTTTTTTTAAAATAAAACTCTTCATATTCTTTACTCAATCTAAATTTTTGTCATATAAAATATCTATCATACACTATCATTTAAAAGTATAAATTATAAATAATTTTATTTTAGCATTCATTTTATAATTATATATATTATTTTTCACTTTATTTTTTACATTCATTTTTTAAATATATATACTTATATATTTAATTACTTTTTACTTTTTAATTTTTAATCTATACTTATATATTGAATTTCTTTTTTATTTTCAATATTTATATTAAAATATATTAACTCAGATATATTATTATTTAATTTTATATCATTTTAAATATTATTATAGACTTTTATTTATAAATTTATTTTATTATTAGGATGATTAATAAATGTCTATATTTGTCATTTAATGCACAAGCAGCAACAATTCAAATAGTTTAACCAAACACCTAACATTAATCAGCTACCAACTATCAGCTTAACCAAACAGGCCCTAGATACAAATTTCAACAATTTTCTGATTTTATTTGTATCAAACAATTTGTCCAGACAACAGATTCAAAAATCATGCCTACCACAAACTACTACTTATATGAAATAATCAGAAGGCATATTGCAGCCAATGCTAACACACTAAAACTCATGATCGGTCTATAAACCACCAAACAACGGAAAGAAATTTAGCAAATAATTTAGTTGAACTTACCCAACTCAACATCCCTATCTTTTCCATATTCAACAACGAAACCATGATGAGAGTCCAAAGTTGAACCACCAACTTCAGGGAAAAAAACTGTTCAGGGAAAAAAATTAAGATATACAAATACACATGATCGCATGTATTTACCTTCATATAAAACCACACAATATAACATAAACAGATATACCTCACCTTTAGATATAGGACGAATGAAACCATCCATAAGCTTATCAAGCATGGTTTCAAGACCAAAGTCATCAAGGACAGCACCATATTTGTTCATTGTATTTGGTCGCATGATACGAAATTTTGCATCGTTAACCCACTTTTCAAAATTTTCAACCTAGCAAACCAAATTGGCATTATGAGCACATAACACCAAAAAGAAGGGAGAAGAAAAAAGTTGAATTTTTGCATTCAAAAATCCAAATCTATGTTAAAAACAGCAAAACAAAATTCTCAAAATCATTTGTGTAGCCTAAGTCATTAATGGTTCCCCTAAGAACAGCCCACAAGAACATACTCAAAAAGACAAAAACATAACTAAAAAAAATTAAAATAAAAGCAGTTAAAATTTTCTTTTTGCCAAATTCAGTGACCTATACAAAATTGTTAACAACATCAAAAGTTGAGTTAACATTAGAAGAAGCATGCAAAAGTCCAGCATTTGTTTTGGCTATTTGACCTAAAAGAACTACATGCAATTATTATATTGCAATAACACACGACAAACAGAACAAGATGTTACCTCTGATAATAATAAGTTGCAGAAGTGCGGCTGGAGCATCTCAAATGTAAATATACCAGGAGAGGGTTCAGACATTATTCTTCTAAAACTTTCCTCCGTGTTATCACTAATTGCCTTTATAAATGAAGGTACAAAGAAAGTTGCTGGGTGCATTGCATATAACTCTCTATTTAAAGGCTGCATAAACATCGCAAATGGTAAATATGAGCAGCAGAATATCATTTGGGGGCTTCATTCCTTCAAGGGAGAAAGGATACTTAAGCATGTCAAAGAAGAAAGGAGAATATACAGGTCGACAATGGTAAAAGACCACCAGAATTAAAAAAGTAATTCTGTTATCTGATTACCCATGCCCTAGATAAGTCAGCAATTGCACATGGCAGATAAGATGGGGACAAAAGCTACCAGAGTTTCACTTTTTTCATCAAGAGTCATCTTTTGTTTTCCAAAGAAGGAAGGACTGAAGTAGGGTGAGTGAGTTTATAAAAGGATACTAGTAAATGTGTGTCCAGCTTACAAGTTCATAAATCTGATTGCAGCTAGCATACAGACTCCACATCAATATGAGATGAAAAAAACATGATATTAAACAGGAAAAGAATAAAAATTTATCAATCCCTCTGAACCAGACAAGAGCAAAAACATATCATGTCTGATACCTGATAATTTGATATTATTTTCTGCCTGTATTCTCTATGTCTCTGAGCCTATCAAAAACCAGTAAAGGAACGCATTATAGAGAATCTTCATCAGTTTTAACTTGAAAAGAGCTTATAATAAATTAAATAGTGATTCTCAACCACAACCACCAATACAACAACGATAAGCAACACAATTCAAATTAATCAGGTGGGTGCTTTGGCTAACTTCAAAAACAAGTCTTGACCACATATCTGGACTGAATTAAGTATAATTTATAATTCAATAGAAATGCAGGTCCACAAAGCTAAAGGATTGCTAACACAAGGAGGGAGCAAGGACAATCTTGTAATTTCTCAATTTCCAATAAGAAAAAGCAATATATCCGTTAAAAACCCTAAACGAACCCGCAGGAACCCAACGCAAGGCACAAATTCAGAAACGTAAAAGCTGGCGTATTGAATAGGTAGATAGAAAGATGACAAGCATACCCTGGTACGCTCTCCATGAGGCAAATACTTCAAAAGAATTTCTCTCATGAACTTAACTTTATCTTCTCTGCTAATAGTAAGCATAGTTGGAGGCAAATATCTCTCTAGGGAACTAAATACAGATGGACTAAAATCCAATTGAAGATCCTCATAACTCTCTGGTTTATGATCCTTATTAGGGTTTAACCTCAGCCTCTGGCTCGGCGTCACTGAACTGCCCACAACAGCTACTGGATTACCACCGGCAGTAGTAATAGTGGTAGTAGTAGCATTTGTAACGCCACTAGTCTGTTGTTTCACCGACTCCACACCTGCTACGACGCCGTTTCCTTCTCCGGTCACCGGAGTCACCTCCGACATGGTGAAGGTCACAATGAGTGGAAATTTTGAAGGAGATGAGGCTTTTTTAGAGCATTGGTAATCGTTGAGGGTAGAATGGGAATTATGTAGATTAAAGAGATTAGGGTTTCGAGCTGTGTTTTGTTGTATGTAATGGACGTCAGACGTTACAGAAGGTTTTTTTTCCTTCTTTTTTTTTTCGTGTCTGTTGCTCTATTTTTTTTTTTATGTGAATCGTCGGTCGTTTGTTACTTTGTTTTCGATTAGTATTAAGTTGAAGTTTTAAACTCATTCGGTAAATAGCTCAAGCCCAAATTGAATGCTAATGTGTTAATGTGGTATTCTAAAGACTAACCGACTTTTTACGGAGATTGATTTTTATTTTATTAATATTAATTTAAAATGTTTTTATTATAAATATTATTAAAAAATAATAGTCACTATATAATATAAATTTAAATTAAATTTTAGATATGAACTTCATAATTATAAATATAATAATAACTATTTTTAATAATTAAAAATATTTATAATTTATATTGATGAATGTGGTTCGACGTGTGAGTTGAACTAGTGATGACGATTGGGCCTCATGTAGTCTAGTTGGCTTTCTGGTTGATGAGTGTTCGAATGAAATTCTAGTAGTCTCGGTACTTCATTTCGCTTAGCCTAGGAAAGGCAGGTAACACAAGTCTTTGTATCAGGGTAATCCGAGGGTTATGCAAAGATAAGTAGAGTGTCGAGCGGGATGGTAGTCCCCGATTTAACTCCAACGCAAAAGTTAGTTTTGTTCATTAGAGATAATAAATGTGGTCATAAATGAGCTAAAAGTTGATTCTGTTACCTGTGGGGAAGCTGAGTAATTATAGTGCCTATTACCATGTCGTGACATTCTTGCTGTTTGCCACGCGTTCCTGTGCTTCTTGAGTGGGACTGGTGTTGGTTTCTTGATGGGCCATTTTGTAAAACCTCGGCTCAAACTTCATAAAAACACTAGGTCGCGGGCGCGACCAGACAAAGCCAACCAAGATCGCCAGCGCGATCGAAGAAACAGAAAGCATATAATGTCACGCCCAAACCCATAATATCCATATGAATATTAAACATATAATTATGATTGAAATTAATATTATAAATATGTGTAAGGAAATCTTTTTTAAGTTGATACACATAATAAGCAAGACTAAAAAAATTATAGTATTTGAATTATTTTAGCCTATTTAGGCACTTTTTCTTCAATCTAACTTT
>CANYLF015907840.1:0-21180 GCA_948193215.1 Bocquillonia castaneifolia
GGTTTAATTCTTTTTATTAGAATTTAATTTGTACTATTTATTTTATTTTCCTTTGTATTCTGTAATTTGTGTTATTTATTTACTTTGTACTTTTAATTAATTTATCTATGTTGGCATATTCTAGGTTAAATCAACTAATTAATTATTAAAGTTTGTAATTTTAGATAAAATTGGTAGAAACTCATTTCTCTTTTCCTTTCTTTAGGATTTACTTTATAGCACTTATTTTATATTTGTTTGTAATTTGTAATAATTATTTTTGTACTTTTTTTATTATTATTTTATAACATATTTGCATGATTTAGGATTAATCAAAAGCAATAATTAAAGATGGTAATTTTAGATAAAATTGGTAGAAAATCATTTCCCCTTCCATTTCTTTAAGGTTGAATGTATTTTATTTATTTTTATGTTTTATTAATTATTTCGTATTATTTTTTTTATATTCCATTCAAATATCTTACTTTACTACAATTAATTTATGTGCAAACTTTAATCAAATAATTAGGATATAAAATATGTAGTAACTAATTTTTAATATATTTTGCATGTAAATAAATTAGGAATAAATATTTGGTAATAATTTGGAAATAAAAAAGGCAAAAAATAATATTTGACATGCTTTCCATGTAATTAATTAGGACTAACAAGCCGGGTTAAGTGGGCTATAAACAATTAGGGATCATTTTTCTTTGTTAAATCTATTGTAAATTTGTGTTATTTATTTTTATTGGTTGTTAAACGCTTTCCCTCACATGCTGCCTATTAAAATAAGGAATTAATAATTTCACTCGGTAATTAAATAATAAAATACACTTTATGGGATGCTTATTCCGAACCTAGAATCGTCTGGGTGATGGTGATAAGTACTCTTTTAAACGGGATCGAGTCGTTTTCATCACATTATAAAAGGCGATCCCGAACCAACTCAAGTGGCGACTCTTCATTCTCCACTATGCCTTAACAAGGCTAATGCATGTTCCATAACTTTAAATAGTAGCAGTGTCGTGGTCGCTAGAGCCTGGGCCTGGGGCTTGAAAAACCCCTCCGTCCACAGTATGCTAATTAAAGAACTCTCTGCTCACTTGGTAAAAGTAGCTAGGTGCTTCTCAGAGAGGTTGAGGAACTAAATTGGAGCTAGCATCAGGTCAAGTTGTCAAATTGCTAGCTTACTGCAAGTTTTATTCATAAAAAAGACCCCTCTAAAGCAGGTTTTCTTTCTAGCTTCCCCCCTTGGTTGGCTCTTGAGCTTTATATATATATATATATATATATATATATTATCTATCATTGCTATGTTTTATACATCTCTACTTATTTCAGCTGCTTTAAAAGGTATGAGATGCTGCAATGAATAATCATATATTATGTTTCTACTTTTTATTCATCCATGTGTCACATTGTTCCAGTGTGGTGTCTTGTAACATTCTTTTCATCTGTCTTGAGTTCTGCTCTATTTTTTCGTGGACTTAGATTGTGTTCTTCTCTCCTTATCTGTTTTTCTTGTGGCGGGTTGATGATCCTGATTTAAAGAAAGCAGATCTTGCAAGGTCAAGTGTCGTACATAAGATCTTAAAGATTGCCAAATCTGGTGTTAAGAAGAGGAACAATCAATCTCAGAAGTGAGTAGTGAGTTAAGAGGGGAAGACGTGATGTTTTCTTCATCCATTTTGTTAGAAGACAAAAAAAAAATTATCAGTTTTATTATATCAATCTAGTGTTGATGGATTTATTCCACGTGTGGATTTATTTCAATTTATTAAAAAATTGAAATGTTGTATCTAGACTATAAAATTGAGATTTATGAATGAATTTCTTGGTTATCAATATGTTTTTGTTTGATTGTTTTTTTTTCTTTACTTCATGTAAGGGAAGTACCAATAAAAATAAAAAAAATATTTTGCATTATATAAAAATGAATATTTATTATTTTTTAATAAATAAATAAATATAAAAATAAATTATTTTTTATTTTCATTCCCATTCCGATTCTGATTAATGAACCAAACAGCTTGTATTGGAATCAAATTTCGATTCCATACCTAACCAAAAAAGTTAATCCAATTTTCATTCAAATTCCCATTCCCTCTCATTTCGATTCCGATTTCGATTCCAATTCTGATTCCGGAGTTTAAACCAAACGGCCCCTAAGTTTCTATCTCAAATTATACTTATTTCCTTATTTATTCATTTATTTTTTTACTTCACCCTTCTTGATAGGTTCCAAAAAGGGGGATAAGTGTTTGATTTGGAGACTATGGTTTATAATCATCAAAAAGGGGAAGAATGTTGACCATAAGGATCCATTGGTGATTTTGATGATGCAAAACATTGTCTTAATACTAATAAATTTGCTAAGTGTTTTGTAGATGATTGATGCAATGCAAAAGAGCATTTGATGAGGTTCTTAGTTATGAGAAGGTTTTAAAGATTGTGTATGATGATGAAGAATGTTAATGTGACGTCCAAACCAAGAAAGGGGTCAGAAGATCACTTGTCATAAGACGTGGTCACGCCTTAACAATTATAGTCTTATGATTGTGTATGACAATGAAGAATGATAATGTGACGACCAAACCAATAAAAGGCCAGAAGATAACTTGTCATAAGATGTGGTCACGCCTTAACGGTCAGAATATCACTTGTCATAAGACGTGATCACGCCTTAACGATAATAGTCTTTTAATTGGGAATTGGTTAAACTAAGCTTGGGAAAGGGTATTAGCTTAGGTGGATAGGTTTAAGTGTAAACCTCATTAAAACACTTGGGATTATGGCTGATCAAAAAAACTGAATAGACCTTAAACCGAACCAATATCGATCGATCCGAACCAAAAATTATGGTTAACTGAACCTATGGGTTAGGTTTAGGTTTTTAGTTTTAGAAAACCGACGGTTACCCGAACTAAAAAAAAAACCTGAAACATTAATTATTTTTATATTTTTATGTATATTATACATGAAAATACTATAAATTAGCTATTACTTTTATATAACTATTTATATTTTAATCTCTAATTACTATAATTTTATATTTAAAATATTTAGTATACTCTATTATTAACATATAATATAATAATATATATGATAATGATTATATAAATAGGTTTATAAGTGTAATAATAATGAAGAAACGCGATGAAAAAAACTATGGTTAAAACCAAACCGACCGATAAAAAAATCGGTCAAACGGTTAACCGTTATATATGGTTCGGGTACTAAAATTACTCAACGGTTTGGGTAACTGACCCGTGAGCACCCCTACTTGGGATTTGGCAAGAGTTTGAGGATATAATTTGGAGACTTTGGGAGAAGCTAAGAAAGATTGGAGAATTTAGTTTTAAAGAATTGGAAACTAAATAATGTTGGGACTGTGCTAAGTCTATTTTTTGAAGTAGCTTTTGACACACCTATATAGGTGATATATATATGGATAGAAATCTATGGATATCTAGTTTCCATATCAAGAAGTGGAATTCAATTTAGAGTATTATTTTGGTTACGATTTTTTAAGTGAATTATGTTCTGAATCGCAAGCATAGGACATGCAGATGGGTCATCTTTGAAATGACGTCAAATCGTTTATAGATGGAACTTTGCATGAAATTTTATGGAGTTGTAGCCCTGGAAGTCTAGTTTCATATGCAACTAGAATCACATCAAAAGGATTTGTAATTTGGGAGATATAATTGTCCAAGTGGAGGCTGCTCGAAATTCTGAGCACCAAAATGGTGTGATTTTTCAGCCATTGAAGATGTCTACATTTGGAGCTAATCTTTTACACAATGTGGAGAAATTCTTAAAGTTTCCAACAAAAAAAAGAATCGAAGCATTTGGAGCTGTATAACTCAAGATATGGCATTTTGAAGTTGGAAAAACTGTGCAAAAAACAGCTGGCAGCAACTCAACAGCCCTCTCTCTTCCCTTGAGTCAACTAGTCGTTTATAGCTCTTAGGCAATAGCCATAAACGGTCACATAAGGCATTGTAAACATATTTGAGGCATTTGTGATCCCTCTATGGCCTATATATACCTCCATACATGTCATATGCAAAGCACAACAATAATTCCCTTCAAAACAAAACACTTGCAACTTTCTTTCTCTAAATTACTCATTTCTTAAGTTTATTTTTATTGTGGGTTGTATGTGGGTAGTTAGAACTCTAGAGCATTTGTTGCTTGGGTTGAGTGGTCTTTCTACCTTGCACTAGTGTCAATTCTTTGTGAATTGGGGAAACACTAGGGTTAGGTTTTGAGTTAGCCTTTGGAAAACTCATTTGTAAAGATTGAAGATAGCCTTAGAAATCTTCATTGTAAAAGTAGTGAGATAGCCATGTAAATCTCACATTGTAAAGGTTGGAGATAACCTTATAAATTTCCTTGTAATCCATTTGTGTTAGTGGAACCCCAAAGAGTGTCTTTGGGAGAAGTGGACGTAGGTCAAGTTGAGACCGAACCACTATAAATTCTTGTTCATTCTTCAAAGCATTTTTTTTTTATTTTCTATTCCACACCAATTCACCCCCCCCCCCCTCTTAGGTATTTCACATGCTTCATTTGAGCTCATTGCTTACTCCGATTCGGAATTTACCGGATGCATTATGGATAGAAAAGTACCTTTGGTGCTTGCCAATTGCTTGGGCAAAGTCTCATATCTTGGTGTAGCAAAAAGCAAGTGTCGATTGCCTTGTCCACTGCCTAGGCGGAGTATGTGGCGGTGGGTTGTTGTTGTGCACAAGTTTTGTAAATCAAACAACAACTTAAGGACTATGGATATGGTGTTTCACCTATCTCAATTAGGTGTGACAACACTAGTGCCATTAACCTTTCTAAAAAGTTGATACAACATTCTAGGAGCAAACATATTGATATTCGTATTCATTTCTTGCGTGATCATGTCCAAAATGGCGATGTTGTGTTAGAATTTACTGACACCAATAACCAATTGGCCGATATTTTCACCAAGCCCTTAGATGAGGCTCGTATGAACTTCATCAAAGGTGAACTTGGAATGCTAGATGGTGCATCTCTTTGTTAATGCATTCATAGTCCATATGCATAAATGAGCCTTTATGATTTTGGTTGTTTAAAATGTGTTTTTAAACCTCTTTCTTTGGGTTTTATCATGCTCAATGCATGTCAAAACCTTTTTCTAGCTTTTACATGAGTTTTTCAAATCTTTTCTACCCTTTTTCTGGCATGCATGACCATGTGCTATAGACACATGATTGTGTGAATTTCACACGGTCATGCAAGCTTGACACACGATCGTGCGTATATGGCACCCGATCATGCGTGTTGGGGTAGACATGTCTTTTTGCATTTTTAAAAATGATTTTTGAGGGAAAGAGAAAGGAGTAACTGCATGTAATAGTTACCCTCTGCCATTTGAAGTATATGAAATGATTTTATATGTTTTAAAACCTCTCCTCTTCCATTTCACTCTCTACTCTCGCTTTTCTCTCTAGGTTTTCCAAAATCAAAACCTTTTTATCCTTTGATTTCTCTCTTTCCTTCTCTCATACTCACTCTTCATGCACCTCATTCATCATTCAACATGCTCCTAGCAACAAAGTTCTAAGGACCAAATCCATTGGTCACTCTTCAAGAACCAAAGGTTCCAAGCCTCCTCCACCAGAAAGGAGATCAGACAGGGTCAAGACTTGTATTGCTACTGCCCATCAAAAAAAATAGGTTCAAGAACATTAGATTCAAGACCCCCTTCCACCTCCTCCTCCTTCTGGGTCTCAAGTGCCTAGGGCTCAACGATCAGGCTCTGTTCAGACTATTGAAATGACACAAGAGTAGAAGTACAAGTTCCAGATCATTCATAGGAGATCATTTGAGCCCTGCCATGTCCTCTGTAAGAACACCTTGGCTCGCCTTAGGATTAAGGATCAAGTTATGGCATGGGTGGATGCTTTAGGCTAGGTTAAGTTCACTTCCATCCCCAATTTACAACAACATGCCCTCACTTGTGAATTTCTGGCTACATTCTATGTGTATTTGAATCCAAGGGCTCCGGAAGGACACTACACTAACCGGTTTATGATTCAAGGGAAGGTCTACACCGTCCGGTATGATTCTTCTTGTAAGAGTTTTGAACTTCCTTCTACTGGCTATACTACCTTCCCAAACACTTTTGAGGCTAAGGATTTCTGGACCAAAGTCTCCCCCAACGCACCATGGTGGTTAAGTAGTAAGCATGGCTTCTCTTATCAATCTTCATTACCTTTGTGGGTGATGCATCATGTGATTGCCTATTCTATCAATATGAGGGGTAAAAGTAATGAAAAAGTCACCAAAACCTACCTTTTCTTCATGTGGTGTGCTTTGGAGGGTAAAAAGGTGGAAACCAACAAGTTTCTCATTGATAATTTGATGCAAATCACCAATTCCAAGGATGCTAAGGTCAATGTTGGTGCTTTTGTGTCCTACATTGCACTTCGGATTGGGGAAATCAAGAATGTGAAGGACATCAACAACGGAGACATTGCAATAACCTATTCCTTTGATATGGAGTAGTTTCATCAAGCCGGGGTTCTTGGATTCCACAAGGTTGATAAGCGCTTTGTGTATTAGGGTGGTGCTCATAAAGAGTTGCAAGCGATTCCCAGTGTCACCAAGGATAAAGAAGTGGTCATCAATGACATCCAAGATAAAGATGTGGTTATGGAGACTCTTGTTTATGTCCCAGATGCTCCTATTGGTGATGAAGGCTTAGAAGAAGAAGCCAACATGGATGTTGATGAAGAAGAAGAAGAGGACCAAGACTATCAACTTGAAAGAGTTCCATTGACATCCAATGACTTCCATGACACTTTTGGCGGCTTCTCCTATCGGTTCAATCAAGTTACTCACAAGATGACTTAAGACATTACCAATTTGAGTACTTGCATTGACAATTTTCAAGCTTACAATGATGTGAGGTTTCATCGCTTGGAGGGTCATTTTGATGGACTTAAGGCGCTTATTCGGGATTTAAACTTTGGTAGATCTTCTCAACCTCCTCCGGATGCTTGCTGTGAAAGATTGGAGACCCCTTTTGATGTAGCCAAAGGGGGAGAAGATGCTTGATTTGGAGTTTGAATCTTGTTTGCATTGCATGAACATTACATACATCGCATTGCATTTGTCTTTTTGGTTTGTGGTTTGTATTTTATGGCCTAGTGTTGTTGGCCTATGAAACTTGGTTGTGAATGCTTTGTTATCTCTTATGTGTGTGTGTGTGTGTGTGTGTGTGTGTGTGTGTGTGTGTGTGTGAATGGTTTGCCCTTAATTTCTCTTAATTTGTTTTTTTATATATGTTCTTGGTTTGAGGGGGAGCATTTTACCTCCTAACCTCACTATCTTTGACTTAAGAAGTATTGTCTACATATAAAAGGGGGAGATTGTTGATCCAACATCCCTTTTGATGTATACAATAATCCATTAAGTCATGAATCTAACTTTTCCTCAAGTATTTTGTAGAAAATCTTCAAACAAGGCAAAAGGCACGATCTTGTGTATCGCTTACGCACAATCGTGTATCCCAGTACACAATCATGCACTAAGAAATAGAAACCATGCTAAGACCAGCAAACTTCACACGAGGCATACCAATGGATGCACGATCATGTCCTTTCCTTATGCACAATCATGTGTAGGGATGCACAATCGTGCGTCAGAGTTCCAATAGCTATGGAAATTTATGTGAGAATCTGCACGAGCCACTTGCACGACAAAGCCTCGTGCACACGACCAAAGTGCACGATTGTGCGTACCCAGTGCACGATCGTGCGTTTTCTTTCTTCTGCCAAGTCAGCATTTTCAGAAGGCCTGAGAAGCTGCCACATCATCACGGATGATCATGTGCCTTAGAGGCACGATCGTGCATGCCGTTACAGAAAAAGACAACTCGTTTGTTTTTATCCAAATACGAAATTATTTCATATTTTAACTTGCTCCAATGGCGAGAAAAGACTTAAGACCTATAAATAGAGTGCCAAAACACTTCATTAGGGTTACACAACCTGAGATTAAGATTTGAATCCTTTGAAGCACTTTCTTATATGTTTTAAGCTTGTTCTAGCAAAACTTCTTTTTTATTTCTTTAAGCTTGAGCCTTGTGAGCTCTGTTTGTTCTATGCAATCTTGTTAGGGTTGTGTGTGGGTTGAGAGATAGGTTTTCTTGTTAAAGGTTTACCTTCAAAACTCTTGGGTTATTGGGTCTTAGTGTGAGGATCCTTGGTTTGGGTTAGGTTGCGTGATTAGCTATCAAAATCACTTGTAAAGGTTTAGTGTTGGCCTTGAAAACACTTGTACTAATTGAATATTAGTGGAAACCCAATAGTTATTGAGTAAGTGGATGTAGGCAAATCTTGGCCGAACCACTATAAATTTGTGTGTTCTTATTTCTGCATTTATTTTCATTGTTTGTGATTTAACACCTATTCACACCCCCCCACCCTTCTAGGTGCCATTAGGGATTTTATTTGGTATTAGAGCTAGTGCTCATTTATGTTTATTCATTGATTTGAGTTAAAGATCCAATGGCATCAAAGCTTTATATTCACAATTTAAAGCCCTACTTTGATGCAACCGACTACCCATTGTGGAAGCACAAGGTGGAGTTCTATCTTGATAGTGATCAAGTCAATCTTTGGACCGTTGTACTAAATGATTGGACACCACCCATGAAGGATGTAGATGGAGCCTAAGTGCCTAAGCCAAGAAGTGAGTGGTCTAAGGAGGAGATATAAGCTAATGGTAAGAACCGAAGAGCCGTCACCGTTCTCTTGAGTTCCATGTCAAGGGAGGAATGTAGTCGAGTTCAAAGATGTGACACGGCCAATGAGGTTTATGAAGCACTTGTGAACTACCATGAGGGAACCACTCAAGTTAGGCAATAAAAGTGTCAAATGTGGGTGTAATAGTATGAAACCTTCAAGTGCAAACCAAATGAAAGGGTAACAAAAATGACCAACCACTTTATAGATATTGTGACCAATCTTAAAAAGCTTAGGAAGATCTACTCAACTGAGGATGTCAACTACAAGATCCTTAGAGCACTTCTTAAGAAGAAATGGGAGTCCAAGGTCACCTCTATCAAGGAAGCTAACAATCTTGCTACTCTTAGAACCGATGACCTTGTTCATAAGCTTCTCACTTATGAGATGGAGAATGATGATGATGTGAAAGATGAGAAGCGCAAGAACATTGGGTTTAGGGTGGTAAGAAGCTCAAGGGAAGTTCGGGAAGAAAGTGAGTCGGAAGAAGAAACCAAACAAGAGGAAGAAGATGAAGGAATGGTGGAACTTGATGAGAAAGAACTAGCTATGATCACCAAGTAAGTTCAAAATGTTCCTGCTACCTACAAGAACAAGGGAGGTAGAAGAAACTACAAGCTCTACAAGAAGACGATGCGATCATTTAAGAAAAATGAACCGGTATGCTATGAATGTGGAAAGTTAGGGCATATCGAATAGGAATGCTATCGTCTCAAGAAAAAGGGCACCTTCACCTCCTTATCTAGCAAGGATAAAGAGCTAATGAGAGCTTACAAAGCGGGTTGGGATGCACCTAGTGAAGTTGATGAGGGTGATCAAGATAGCATTGCCAACCTCTGTCTCATGGCTTTTGAAGATCCTTCCAAAAAGGTAATTGATCCAACTTCTCCTTTTGAGTTGTGTGATAATGATTGTGAATGTGATGAGGTTGAAATCAATAGTGAGGAATTACTTGAGACCCTCTCAATTAAGTGCAATCAATATTTTTCAAAACTAAAGTTTTACAAAGAAAAGAATGCACAAATTGAGAAGGACTTGAGCGATTTGAAGATATTGGTTGGCATACTTAAGTCTTCTAACGAAGAACTTAAGATTATGCTCCAAGAGAGTCTTGTTGATAATTGTTCAATGAAAAATCTCACTGTTAAGAATAGTTCATTAAAGACAGCAGGAACATACACTTACTAGGTAGAAAATTACACACCGTTTGTATTTGAGATGGCACTAGTGGGTTTTGCAGAGCAAAGAAGATTCCAGGACTGGGCTAAGCCAGGTTCCATGGGGAAGCAGTAGTTCTTGGGTTTGGAGAAGTTTTTGGGCGGGTCTGGTGACCCAACATACCCAGGTGGTCCATTGTTCAACCCACTTGGATTTGGAAAAGATGAGAAATCAATGAGAGATTTGAAGGTTAAGGAGGTTAAGAATGGAAGATTGGCTATGTTGGCTATTTTGGGTTACCTTATACAAGCTCCTGTTATTGGAGTTGCGCCTTACCAAAACTTACTTGATCACTTGGCTGATCCTTTCCACAACAATATCTTGACTGGCCTCAATTTCCATTAGAGATTAATTAATTCTTCTTGTTTAATCCCTCTCTTATTCTACATCTCTTTGCTTTTTGCTTGTGTTCTACTCATAGTAACCATTATGTGAAAATTCCATGTCCTCCTATTGTAATTTTATGTAAGAAAAGACCCTTTTTAATATCAAGGTAAGACCTCTTCATGCTGTTTGTATTGAGATAATTATAGTTAGGCATACCTTTGAATGATAATTAGCTTATTAATGGGATTCACAAATGTTACAACACTACTTGCAATCAATGTTAACATGCATAAATCCTCGATGGTTTTTTTTTTCTAATTCATTTAAATTACATCTCTTAATACCTTCACTACTAAAATACTACCTTCACTACTAAGATAATAAAATACTACCTTCATTGCAAAAATAATAGATTGGACATATCATATATATTCCCAAACAAGTAAATAGATAAATAAATAAATAAACTTGATTTATTAAATAAGAATGGCAATCCCATGTACAGTTCGGTGATTTTTAATCAAATCAGTCTTAAGCTACCTTCAAGGACTAATCCAAAAAAATATTAATAGGGAAAATTAATTGAATAAAGTGGCTATTTAAAATGAAAGAATGGGCAAATAACTTTTCTTTTAGGGGCAAGCTCAAACACCTAATGGGTCCTTTGGTTTTTTAAGGAAATTGTAATTCATTCATTAGAAGAATAAAGAGTACAAATTGATAAAATAAATACATAATAAAAAAGCAATTAAGGAATACAAAAATATGGATCCTACATGGTTCAATGGAGAAAACTTCTTTGAATCTCTTCCAAACGAACAAGGTGGTTATGTTTTGCCATGAATTGACTCTAATATGGTCTTTAAACGAGACCGCTTGAAAGATAATCATCATAGAACCTTGCACCATAATCATCATCACCATAAACTCTTCAAACAAAGAAGAACTATGAAATTTCAATAATGGAATTGACGACACCCCCCATAAAAGAGGAACAAAACACCACAAGAAAATAGGTAATCTGCGACAGACGTAGCCGTCGCAGACATTGAATTTCTTTTGCAACATAATAATTGCAACAGATTCTACGATAGACAACGTCCGTCTTTAAATTCCTTGACGTAGATTTTCTGCGATGAAATAGTTGCGTCCGTTGCAGATTATGCCACGGAATTTGCGATGGAACTGGCTTGGTAGCAAAAATTGCAAAATTTTCTGACCAAATCTGCGATGGAGTCACAGAAAAACTGTGATGGACTACTCCATCGTAGATTTGAAAAATTAATGCAGTTCAACACCACTCACAGAATATTTTAATAATAGAAAGAGCAAAGCAAAGGAATGTTCTGAGGGGATAAATCCAATCGGTGAAGGTTGTTATAGTTGATGTTGTGTGGAACCTTTCACTTGAAAGACAAGCTATAAGTCGTGCTTATCGCCTTGGGCAGGAAAAAGTTGTGTACATTTACCATCCCATAGCACCATGAACAAAAGAAGAGAAGTACTGCTAAAGGTCCCTACTATTCTTATTTTGGATGAAGGGCACACTCCTAAAGATGAGAATACTAATATACTTGACGCAGAAGTATATCAATATTCTCATTCATGGGAAAATCTTATTTGTCTCGTATTATTATAATGAGAATTATGGAAAAAAATCAGCAAATTTGGCTCATGGTTGAAGTGAATTTGCGCAGAAAAAATAAGTTGAAATTTAGTGATGTTTATGCCTTTGAACTAATTGAACTGATTGAAGGTTGGTCTGATCAATCAGTTCAAAGGCACAAATATCACTAATTTTCAACTTATTTTTCTGCATAAACTCTCTCCAACCACAACCATAGGTCTTATTATAATAATACGAGAAAATCAGATTTTTCTAGGAATGAGAATACTGATAAATACTTCTGTGTGAAGTATATTAGTATTCTAATTCCTGAGAGTACGCCCTTCATCCAAAATAAGAATAGTACGGAACTTTAGCATTATTTCTCCTCTTCCTTTATTTCTAATGCTATTAGGATGGTAAATGTACACAACCTTTTCCTGCCTAAAGCGATAAGCACAGCTTATGGCTTGTCTTTCAACTGATGGGTTCCACACAACATCAAGTAAAACAACCCTTGAAGCACCCATAAGATTTATCCCCTCAGAACACGCCTTTGTTGATGCAAGCATCACTTTTGCTTCGCTTTTTCTATCATTAAAGTGCTTAATCTATGAGTGGCATTGAACTGCATCAATTTTTCAAATCTGTGAGTGGTGTTGAACTGCATCAATTTTTCAAATTTGCGACGGACTACTCCATTTTATTAATGTTGATGTGAATTAAATATGATTAATGTTATTCGAATTGTTGAGGCTTCAAATAACTTTAATTATGAAAGTCAAATGGTGTGATGAATTGAATATAAAAACATATGTACATATATATGCATATATATTTTCATATTCAACTCACACACCATTCTATTCTCAAAATTAATCATATTCAAAGCCTCAACCATTCGAGCAACATTAATCATATTCAATATTTATTTATTGCAAGAAAGATGCGAACGAATATCTCAAAATTTAAATTAATTTTATAATTAATTTAAATTTTATATACTTTAGGAGTTCAAAATTTTCAATGCAATAAGGATGCAATCGAAAGATGAATTTATTTTAGTTCTTTTGGTTTCACCTATAGTCTCTAACCTATTTTATATCTAACGCAAGGAGGATGCAAATCGAATGGTTGATTATTTGAATAAGTTTAATTATAAAACTTAAATGGTGCGACAAGTTCAATATAAAAACATATGTATATATATGTATATATACATATATATTCATATTGAACTCACACACCATTTTATTCTCAAAATTAAACTTATTCAAATCTTTAACCATTCATACAATGTTGGGCCTATCAATTTCAGCAGAGTCTCCCCTACATATAGAGGTATCTTCCAAAAATATGGGGCCATTCCTACAAAAAAATACACTTCTATACTTTCTCACAATACTGGGCCTACCAAAAATTACCCAGAGTCAATCATCACAAATCTCACAAACCTAATCTAGCAGCACGTACATATTAACCAACCTAGATCTAACAGCACATACATATTAATCAACCTAAATCTAACAACACATGCATATTAACCAACCTAAATCTAACAGCACACACATAAATATATAATATATCAATATCAGAATCCTAAATCTAGCAGCACATGTATAAACAACCCCAACCTAACTAAACATGCATAAACAACCTAATTCTAACTAAGCATGCATATTTCATAAAATATATAAATATTGTTTATAAATAATTAAATGAGTTACATAACTTACTTGATTAAAATTAAATAACCTAAATCCAACCTAACAAATTAATTTTAATTGTCTAAATAGAACCTAAATGATTATTAACTCAACTTATAAAATATATATTTTTTTATCAAAATGCAATTTCTAATCAATTAAAATTACAATTTAATTTAACCAAAACATACAAACATACCCAAACAAAATTTAAAAACATAGTTTATTTTTTTAATATAAACACATAAATTTATATTTTTATTATAATTAAATAAAGTAATTTAATTATTTCACCTAAATTCAACGAAAACAATTAATTTCTTTATCTAAATTCAAACTAATAATTATTTTTACTTTACTTTTTACTATTCAATTTATCTAAAACTAATTAACCTAACACATATAAATCAAAAAATCACCTAATTCCTTAATTAAAACACCTAATCTAATACAAAAATTAAAAAAATTAAAAAAGAATATTATTATTTTTATATTAATAAAATTATTATTATTATTATTAATTTAATTTCATTCATTTAGGTAATTTCAACCTATAAATTATTTCTCAAATAAATTTCAACCTATTCAAAATATTTCAAATTAATTTTAATTGTCTACATTCAACCTAAATTATTATTAACTCAACTTATAAATTAAATTTTTTTATCTAAATGCAATTTATATTCAATTATAATTACAATTTAATTTACCAAAAACATACAAGCATATCCTAAAAAATTTTAAACAGAATTTTATTTATAAATATATAGTTTATTTTTAATATAAAAATAGAAATTTATTTTTTATTATAAGAAAATAAATTCATTTAATTACACTACCAGATTTTTCCGGATTAGAAACGGATTTTAGAAATGGACGGAATCCATTTCTAATTAGAAACGGATCTAATTAGAAACGGATTCAGTCCGTTTCTAATTAGAAACGGATTCTGTCCGTTTCTAAAAACCCTTTCTAATTTTGACGCTAAAAAATTAGAAACGGATTTATTAGTTTAGAAACGGATTTGAAATCCGTTTCTAAATAAAATTGGGAACTAGAATTTTATGAAATTAGAAACAGATTTTAAATCCGTTTCTAATTCCGTTTCTAATTTTGGCACGAATTTGGCGCCAAAAAATTAGAAACGGATTTGATTAATTTAGAAACGGATTAGTCCGTTTCTAATTAGAAACGAATTTAGAAAGGGAAGTTAAATCCGTTTCTAATTAGAAATGTGACTACAATTTTTTAAAATTATAAAGGGATTTCTTTCCGTTTCTAATTAGAAAGGGATTTTATTTCCCTTTCTAAATCCGTTTCTAATTTCAGAAAATTAGAGACGGATTTTACTTCCCTTTCTAAATCCGTTTCTAACTTTCAAAAATTATATATAATTAAAAAATATATTTATGACACACACTGTAAAATTTCGGTATTGAATTCTTTGTACAAGAAAAAAAAACTTCTCACAACTGAAAGAAGAGTTTCGGGTTAAGTGGAGTTATTCCTGCTGAATTTGGACATCTTATTCATCTTGAGGAACTGTAAGTAATGAAACCATGTTCTATTTCCTTATTGAACATACAAATAATGACTCAATTGTGGTGTTTAATTTATGGCTTTCAACTAAATTTTACTGGGTGTTGGTGGATAATCTATTTGAAGGAGCTCTTCCTCCAGAGCTTGGAATTTGAGAGACCTCAACAGATTGTAATTATATGGATCTCTTATTTTAAATTTTATTTATCCTGCTATGTGTTTTTTAGTCATATCATATATACTAATATCACAAGATCTATACCAGAAACATATAGCATATTACAGAATACTAATTGCTTAATATTGCCGTAGGCTTCTTCTCGCAAATAATTTGATAGGATCTATGCTAGAAAAAATATGCCAAATGAAAGGATTTGACTGACTTGTAAGTCGTGCAATTTAATTGCCAAAACTATTCATATATCTTAGGATTTTGATCTATTCATCAATGAACTTGTTTTAAAATAATTCTTGCAGTAAGTTCGATGGGAATACGCTTTCAAGGAAAATACTTGGATTTTATAAGAAAATAAACAAAACTTGGCATCTTATGAGTATACATTTAAATAAATTTAGTTTTTGTTCCTGTTTACATGCATGTCTAAAGACAATACAATATTTTTCAGACATTTGCAAGGAACATCAGTGTAAAGCCCAATTCCTGATACCATTTTGCTACTGAAAAACTTAATTGAATTGTAATCACTAAATTTAAATACTCTATTAAATGTTTTGCTGTTACATTTATGGCAACTTATATAAGGATAAAAAAAATGAAATTTTGATTTGTTTGACCTTCTATGTTGTATTTTAGGAAAATATCCGATTTGAAAGGATCAAGTTCAGAGTTTCCTAATCTTGAGAGTATGACAATAATAGAGATATCCTATGTTGATTATGACTCCTTAAACATGTTTTTTCAAGTCTAAGTCCATCCCTTTGGATTTCTTTAATGGTTTTGATTGCATTTTTGGTGACGTAGGGGCTGTGTGAGTCTAACAATATGAATTATTAAAAAAATAATTCAACTTTACCAATGGATTCCGGATGGAATGCCAATGGATATGTTCATGAACATTCCGTCGGTAAGCAGTCAGAAATTATCGGCCACAATAAGTCGACCATCTACCGACGGACCACACCCAAATGAACATCATTGGCAATCACTTAGTAAATCGTTGGTGATTTTTTCGATGACATTACCGACTGACCACCAATAAAAGTTACGTCGTCAGCATTTTTCCATTTTCGGTTAGTAACTTATCGACATATCATTTTTTTAGTCGACAAGTACTTTACCAATCAAAAGAAATGCGATGGTTTGGTTTGGTCGGTAATACGTAATGTGAAGAATTTTTACCGACGAAAATGTGAAGAATATCGACAGAATTATTTGTCGGTAATTTGATGATTTTTAGTAGTAGCACTAAGAAATTTTATGATTACTGGTTCAATCCCTGAACACATTAGATCCTTGACAACTTTAAAACAATTGTAAGTTGCTCAAACAACAATTCATTCAGTTTCTTTTTCTTATTTGCTTAAAGCGATTTTGTACAGAATTCATTGTGACGATATTTAATTACTCAAAATTAATTTGTAGTACTTAAACTAATATAGATGAGAAATGGAGTGGTAAATTAAATCTATTTGCCTAACAAAAAGCTCCAACTTTTATACGATTTGAAATTGGCAATTTCTAATAAAAATAGATTTGACATTCTAAATGACAAGATTTCTGCTAAATGGAGTGCAATTAGTTCCTTTTTCAGCTTTATTTTATTGAAAATATAATTGCCATTTGGTGGCCCATGTGATCGTGGCATGTTGAAAGTGCCCATATATGCTATGCACAATATATATTTGCCTGATTGCAGGGACCTTAGCTTTAATAGATTGATAGGACAGATTGCGCCTAAGTTTGATAGATTAGAAGAAGCAATATATTTAAAGCAACCAATTTTCTGAGTATAGTTAATCTTGTATCGTATTGTACTGTATGACTATCCCCCTTAATCTCAATATTTGAAGCTTTTTGATGAATAACTTGCTCAATAGATCTATACATGATTGAATGCTATGAAGTAAAAAAAATTGAGTTGCTCATTCAAATGTGTGAAAGTATATATACAAATATGTGTGTGCGTGTGAGCGCACGTGTGTGTCTATATATATATACATGTCTATCTGTGTGTGCATGTATTATTTATTCTAGAGTTTATCACACAGAATGTAAATATTAATCTTTTAGCAACAGATGTAGTCCATTATCACTTTTGTCATTGGAGGACCCTAGAATTTCCTTAGATGTCATAAATCAAAACCTTTTTTTTATGAATCGTGAACTGAGTGAAGAATTGAGAGGTGGAAAATACATATTATGTCAATAACTAGAAAATCGGTCGATCTGTCTGGGTCCATGTTACAATATATGGCCATGATTTGGACGAAAAGGATAGCTTTACCTTTTACTAGGGTCCTAACTCTCATTTTTAAACATCTCGGTATTGACTTATCCAAAGAAGATCACGTATCCCTAGAGCCACTCTCAGTGTCATTGTTCAAAAGAGTTCAACTTAATGCTAACTTCTAGAGAACCTTAAGTCTAAGTGTTCAGAAAAATCATCAGTAAGAGGAACGATGTCAGGAAAGTTCATTGCCATTACCTCAACTACCAATACCTTTCATTAATCCATTACCCTAATCTGATGTCTCCTCCACAATTAAAGATTTGAAGTCTCGTGTGACTGCATTAGAGGAAATTATCCTGGTGCTGCAAAAACAGCAAGAATGAACTTGAAAAATGTTGAATGAGGTGCTATAAGTGCTTAACAATACATATCCATGAATCTAGAACATTAATGTTGGATGTTCTATTTTCCTTTTTTTTTCTGTGATTAAGAATGTATGTATTTTGAATGGATTGAACTATGGTATAAATATGCTTCTATTGATCCTTGGCATGTCTTGTTTCATATGGTACATGATGCAAATGCTAACTTATGCAATTTGAAATTTTAACATTTCAAAAAATTTTAGAATATTTTGTGTTTGTCAGTCTCAGAATAATTCATATGTGCTGTGACTTTGGTTTGTTGTTTTGTTTAATACTATTTCCAAATAAAGTATTTCAAAGGCTCGTTTAACAAATAAACTTTCCAACAAACTCACACATTTTCATCAATCATACTAAGAAATTCTTTAAAACTTTCTCATTTATAACATATTTTTTTAAATCATATCCACTGTATTTTCCACATCTTTTCATATACTTTCTCATTTATTCAAAAAAATTTTCACATTTTTTTAAAAAGACAACCATGCATATGCATGTTGTACTCATTTCCATCATTAATCATTATTCTCGTAAGCATTGCATTAACAAGAGATAATTCATCATATTGTACCACTCTTTCACTTTAAATTTTGTACATTCACTCTTATATGTTTTAAAAATTCTTTCCAATTTTTAACTTAACATATCCAAATATACACCTCTACCCAAAATCCTATTGCTCCATTGCTAGAGTCCTGATCAACTCAACTATCGATACCTTCCACTAGTCCATTACCACAATCTGATGTCTCCTTACAATTGAAGATTTGAAGTGTCATGTGACTGCATTAGAGGAAACCATCCTGGTGTTGTAAAAACAACAAGAACAAACTTACAAAATGTTGAATGATGTGTTGCGAGTGCTTAACAATACATATCCATGAATCTAGAACATTAATGTTGGTTGTTCTGTCTTAATTTTTTTTATGTGATTAAGAATGTATGTATTTTGAATGGATTGAACTGCGATATAAATATTCTTCCATTGATCCTTTACATGTCTTGTTTTCATATGGTACATGATGCAAATGCAAACTTATGCAATTTGAAATTTTAACATTTTTAAAAATTTTAGAAAGTTGTGTTTGTCAGTCTCAGAATAATTCATATGTGTTGTGACTTTAGTTTGTTGTTTTGTTTAATACTATTTCCAAACAAAGTATTTCAAAGGGTCGTTTAACAAATAAAATTTCCAACAAACTCACACATTTTCATCAATCATACCAAGAAATTATTTAGAACTTTCTCATTTAATATATATTTTTTATATCATATCTACTGTATTTTCCACATCTTTTCATATACTTTCTCATTTATTCGAAAAAAATTTCACATTTTTTTTTAAAAAGACAACCATGCATATGCATGTTGTACTCATTTCCATCATTAATCAATATTCTCGTAAGCATTACATTAACAAGAGATAATTCATCATTTTATACCACTCTTTCACTTCAAATTTTATACATTCAGTCTTATTTTAAAAATTCTTTCCAATTCTTAACTTAACATATCCAAATATACACCTCTACCCAAAAATCCTATTGCTCCATGTGCTAGAGTCCTAATCAATCCGAGGCTCTGATACCAAAAATGTAACGCCTCACCTTTATAAACCATTTATACATATACTTAGTATATTCACACTAAAAATATTTACTTTATCATATAATAAACTTTTATATAAAAATATTATAATAAAATTTAATTTACTATTACTCTTTAATAAATAAAATTTAAAATAATATTAATAATAGCAAAAATACTTTTTCATAAGATTGCTGGAGTCGAGCTAGGGTCACTCTCAGTAGAGCTAGTATCCCAATCATGATGAAAATTCTCCAAATCAACAAGAGGGTTAGACAAAAAGGGTGAGGAAACTCCATACCTAGACCTTCAACCATGAGTTTCTTATGAGGCACCTTAGGCAAAGAAGCTTGCCCTCTAGGTTTATGAAGGAATCTTTAAAGTCCCCTCTCAGTATTCTAAAGGTGTGATTGCATTCTTTCATGTCACTCTAATTCCATAATTTTTCTAAGCTCAAAAACTCTTCATGCGGTTCATGGAAAGCGCGATGCCATGCTCAAATGGCGGTCTTTTGCGCTAAAGTTTTAGCTTATGGAAGACTTGGAGGTTGATGAGGTGGAATAGGCATTGGTCTTCCATGGGGAAAGGGAGAATGCAAGGTTCTTGGCAAGGAGGAAGAAGAAGAAAATTTTCTAACCATAATTAAAATGAAAAACTAAAGAAAAGCCAAAAGCTGCAAATTTTTTATGGAGAATAAAAGTGGCTTTGTAATGCTCTATTTATAGGCATAAAAACCAAAACCTAACACTCTAGGAAAACCTAATCCAAATATCGCAAGGAAAAGTTCAACTTATCAAATAAGAAAACAACTAATCATATAAGCAATAAGAAATCCTAATGCAAATAGGATAAGTTAATATAAACAACTCCTTATATCACTAGGAAAAATCAATAAGCATAAATCCACATAGAGTTAGGAACTTCTCTTTTTATGCAGCTTTTCCCATGTTCTCTTATTATCCTTGTGCCCTTAGAATTTCCCTATAAAAACAAAACAAAACAACAACAATTAATAAAAAAAAATTCGACAAATAAAATCAAAAAATAAATTCTAAATTTTTTTTTGGAAAATTAAAGGAACAAAACAAAATAAAAGCAAACATAATTAACTATTTAATTAACAATATACTATAATAATTACATAAAGAAAATCAAAATAAAAATAAAATAAACAAAAGACATAGAAAATAAAATTGTGGGTTATCCTCCTTGGGTGGTCGATCAAGAGGTTCAAATCTCTCCCTACGAACAAATCCTCTCCCTTCTAGATATTGAGCTTGAGCCTTAAGCTCCTCATCCTCATCTTGCAAGCTAAAGCTCAATTGCAAACAAGTTTCAAGATGATCATTAGATATTTCCTTAGCATATTGCAATTCCAATAAAGGATCAATCACATCAACCATAAAACAAGCATCTAAATCCTCTATGGAAACAAAATTCCTAGCAGCTTTTAACACATCGAATTCTTCCTTAGCATCACCTAATTGCAAAGTTAATTTGCCATTTTTCACATTAATTAAAGCACCAACAGTAGCTAAGAAGGGACGTCCTAGAATAATAGGCACATCTATGTTCTCACCAATATCCATAACT
>CANYLF015908798.1:0-20120 GCA_948193215.1 Bocquillonia castaneifolia
TTGGCACCTCGATGTCGGCTTAGCTCATCCACATGAACGCAGGAATCATGAAGGGTTCGACTGTTCGTCGATTAAAGAGCTACATGAGTTGGGTTTAATACGTCGTGAGACAGTATGGTTTCTATCTTCTAGAGGAATTTAGAGTAAAAGAAAATTAGACTCCTTGTACGAAAGGAATTGGGTATGTTGACCTATAGTTTACTTGTTGTTATATTATATAACAGTGTTATTTTTATTGGAATAATAGGGAGGTACACCACGGACTAAATCCGTTACAAGGTGTATCACGTACATCACGGGTGTACGGCGGACGCCGTGTATTACAGGCTATAAATCCAGTCCCCTTGAGTTATATATAGCATGGCAAGAAAGCCACGTCAATTAGAGATAAATGCTGAAGGCATATAAGCATGAAGCTCATTTTCTTATACTTTATAAAAACGTAGAAAAATACTACGAGGACCACGAATAACTGTTATCGTTTTATTGTTTTTGGAGAACTTTAAGTATCATATTACAATGTTTTTTACCAGCAGTGTATAGATAAATAAGGTTTGGAACAAAATCATTATAAATTATTTCAGGATCTTAAATATCATATATTAACCTATTTTTACAGGTATATTTTTGTAATTTTACAAGTTAATATATGATATTAAGGTAGCTATGGTTCAATAGGCTTTGGCTGTAAAAACTTTAAGGTTTAAGGTACAAAGTACTAATTAAAAATTTTACTATATAATAAATTATAATTTTTTTTTGCTCCAAGTCACTAGTTAATATTTATTAGCCTAGTTAGCATAAAAGTAATGCTTCCGTTTTGTAATCGGAGGAAGTAAGCGCAATACTTACACTGGGCTTACTTGCTCTTGATTAGCCTGTAGATATATTAGGTTTAACCTACAAATCGTTATAATAAAGTTGAACTTATTGAAATGACCTAGTCGTCAAGGTTGGTTAAGACATATCATTTTCACTGATATACCGAGGGTTCAAATCCCTCCTAGGTTAGGGAAATTAGCTCAGTGGTAGAGCAGTTGTTTTACACACAAAAGGTCAGGTGCTCGAATCATCTATTTCTCAAGAGTGTAAATGTAATTTATACTTTCTGTTTCAAGTAACTCGCATTTTTTTGCTTTTTTTTAATACCCTAGAGGTTATTATTTTTTGGCCTATTTGAACACTGAACATAGCAAATAATTTATAGAAGTCATATAAAACTTATTTAATTTATATTAGGATATTAAATTTTAAGTTTAAACTAACTGCACTAGTTTTTAAAGCGACATTTGATCACATTCCGGCTGGGTGGTATTTAACAGCAAAACATTATAGCGAGATGTTAGCTTAAAAAGTAAGATAGGTCTTACAATAAAAAAAATTTTTTTTTTATTGTGTAGCTACTTTTTAGATGAATTGACCGGTTTATTAAACTATGAGTGTATCTACACGTTCGATATTTCAAGATCATCCTTACCATCTAGTGTCTCCTAGTCCTTGACCTTTATATACTAGTTTGAGTCTTTTTTCTCTTACATTATCCGCAGTATTAACTTTTCATGGTTTTCCTGAAGCTTTTGTTATATTAAATTCTTCATTGGCAACTTTACTAATGCTTTTTTTTCTTTGATTTAGAGATGTAATAAGTGAGGCTACGTATTATGGAAACCATACTCTAGCCGTAACGCGGGGGCTAAGTATGGGTGTAGCTTTATTTATTGTATCGGAAATATTTTTTTTCGTGGCCATATTTTGAGCTTTTTTTCATAGTGCCCTTGCACCTACAGTAGAATTGGGAGCTAAATGACCTCCTTTAGGTATAGACTCTATAAATCCTTTTGAATTACCATTATTAAACACAGTAATATTATTATCTTCGGGTGTAACCGTTACATACAGTCATCACTGTTTAATTAATAGAAATAGAACTGGAGCTTTATATGGTTTAGTATATACTATCCTTTTAGCCGTAGTATTTACCGTGTTACAAGGAGTAGAGTATACTGTATCTTCTTTTACAATATCAGATAGTACATATGCCTCTTGTTTCTATTTTGGTACAGGTTTCCATGGATTACATGTTATTATAGGTACTATTTTCCTGGCTGCAGGATTTTGACGTTTACTCGCCTATCACTTAACGGAAAATCACCATTTAGGTTATGAATCAGGTATTCTATACTGACATTTTGTGGATGTAGTTTGATTATTTTTATATGTATCAGTATATTATTGAGGTTCATAGTATGAAGCCTATCATCTCTACATGATAAAGCGTAAATGCAATTATTTTAGATTTCTTTTCAGATTAATATAAATGCTCTGGATTAATTTTTTATTTGCTCTTACTTAACTTAGTGCAGATTTGTAATACTTTTTTTGCAGTTTATCTTTTTTTAAAGGGAATAGTTAAGTTATCGTCGGATATAACGCTAGTTTTAATAGTAAGATTGTACAAGTAGTGTATGTACAGGTTAACTCTATAGTAGAAGTATTTTTTTTGTAGTATATAATCAGGAAATAAATGTTATACTGACTAGATTAAGCGTAAATTAAGGTTTATATGAAAATGCCTTAAGTATCATAATCTAAACGGGACCAAATACAACTACAGTACTGTATTTTAGCAAACTAAGTTTGCTAACAGTAGTCTATATAACTATAAAAGGGTAAAATAGCCTTTTAATTAACAAATTATATTATTTGAGTGACATACACATTAAATCAAACAACAAATATTTTTCATGCATCAAGCCCTTTAGATCAATTTACAGTTAGAAATTTGCTTAGTTTTAAAGCAGATATCTTAGGAAACATAAACTTATCTTTAACAAATATAGGTTTATATTTAACCGTAGCAAGTTTAATAGTATTAGCTTTATTTACTTTAGCTAGAAATTATGACTTAACTAAGCCAAATGGATGATCATTAGGGATAGAGGCAATTTATGCGACAGTATTCAGTATAGTTACTAACCAAATAAATTCTAATAAAGGACAAATGTTTTTTCCTTTAATTAGTGCTTTATTTATATATATATTAATAAATAACTTAGTTGGAATGGTTCCATATAGTTTTGCACCTACTTCTCATTTTATTTTAACTTTTTCTTTGAGTTTTACTATAGTTATAGGTGCAACTATATTAGGTTTCCGTAAACACTCTTTCAAATTTTTCTCTCTATTAGTACCAGCAGGTTGTCCTTTAGGTTTATTACCTTTACTAGTATTGATTGAATTTATATCTTACCTATCTAGATGTGTATCACTAGGTTTAAGATTAGCAGCTAATATTTTAAGTGGACATATGTTATTAAATATCTTGTCAGGTTTTACATTTAATATATGTAGTAGCGGTTTCATATATTTTTTTTTAGGTTTAATACCTTTAGCTTTTATTATCGCTTTTTCTGGTCTAGAAATAGGTATAGCATTTATACAAGCTCAAGTTTTCGTAGTTTTATCTTCATCATACATTAAAGATGGATTAGATCTGCACTAAATAACATAAACATATAAAATTATATAATTTTATATTACTTGTTATTTTATCATTAAATTTTTATTTATTTTTTTTTTATTAAACTTGATGTTATATATTTGTATTAAGTTTAATTAACTTAGGAAAGTCAAAAGCAAATTAATTATATGTTTATTTTGTAACAAAAGAACAATCTTTTTAAGTCAGAAGAAAAAAAAAGAACGAGCTAAAAAAAATAGTTTGCCTTATGTAGGTAGGTACAAACCCAACAAGCACTCGCTTATTTATATCTTAAGTTCTATAGTAAAAAGAATAAATAATAGTATATTAAAAATATAATTTTTATACTGAAAAAAAAAAAGTGGCTATAAGTTAATGGTAGACTGTTCGTCTTCCAAACGAAGTGTGTCGATTCGATTTCGACTAGCCGCACTTAGAGATAATTTTTTTATAAAATATAGTTTCTCATTTACTGCATAAGTTTAAAAAAATTATCTCGGGAGAGATCTCTAGGGCTACGCGCAGGGGTAGAGCTGTGTAAAGCTTTCCTTAGGTCTATGTGTATTCGGGAGGCAAAAAGAGTTAGTAGTTTAATTGGTAAAATGCTACCTTGTCGAGGAAGAAGATGCCGGATCGAAGCCGGCCTAACTCGAAAAATAAGGTATAAATACCTTATTTTTCAAACTGGAAGTGTTGCCATAGGTAAGGCGAGATATTTGCTAAATATTGTGTTATTCACCTAGATGTTCGAGTCGTCTCTCTTCCGTTTTGTCGCTTTTGTTTTACAAAAAAGTGTGCGGAATATATATATATACAAAAAGAGTATAGTTTAATTGGCAAAATGGGAAGCTTCAAACTTCAAGTTTTCAGTTCAAGTCTGAGTGCTCTTGTTATATAAAGGTTCTTTAACTTAATCGGTAAAGTGCGTTCTTGATAAGGATGTTATTCAAGTTCAAATCTTGGAAGAATCATGTTTATAATAGAGAATTGACCGAGCGGTTTAAGGTGATAAGCTTGAAACTTATTTGGGTTATTATGACTCACATCCGTTCGAATCGGATATTCTCTGGAGGTTAAGTAGTTATATAAATTACTCTGGTTTGTAACTATAACAGCTTAGTATTTAGTAAAAAAAAAATTTTTTTTTTTACTATTGTATCTTATATAATTGGGTTTGTTATTGCATAACCTTTTAAATATAACGCGGTTTAGTGTAATTGATTAACACATTTGACTCATTATCAAATAATCTGGGTTTGAATCCCTGTTCCGCATGCAGCTTTTTTATAAGCTCAAACAATGTAATTTCTTTAATATTCATCATTTTTTAATTTCACCAAAAAAATCGAAGTGAATTGTAAGTTTAGTACTAAAATTTGGATTTTAATAAAGTAAAAAATAAGCAAATATGATACTTTATAAATTAAATCAATATTATGTGATTAAATAAACATTTTTAAATAACTTTGTCTCTATAAAAATATATTCACACATAACACCCTATAACAAATATTATATATACATTCATATACAAATAAATTATAATTTAGCTTTTATTTATCAATAGCATACATTGAAAAATAGAAAAATAGAAATTAATTTCTATTTTTCACTTTTAAATACCGAAAAAAAATGAGCACCTTGTATCTGGTGATGAACAACTCCAGCAATAGATAGTGACTTCATAAAGTGGTAGCCCAAAATGAGATAAGTAATAGGCCTTATTGATATTCTATAACTTTATGAAAAGAACGTTGATTTTTATCAAGTAACGCTAAAGACATTGGTGTACTTTACTTGATGTTTGCACTATTTGCTGGGCTTGCAGGTACAGCATTTTCAGTGTTAATTAGATTGGAATTATCAGGACCAGGTGTGCAATATATAGCAGATAATCAATTATATAACAGTATAATAACAGCACATGCAATTGTTATGATTTTTTTTATGGTTATGCCCGCTTTAATTGGAGGATTTGGTAACTTTCTTTTACCTTTAATGGTAGGAGGTCCAGATATGGCATTTCCTAGATTAAATAATATAAGTTTCTGGTTATTAATACCTAGTTTTTTATTATTTATATTTGCAGGTATGATAGAAAACGGTGCAGGAACAGGGTGAACACTTTACCCACCTTTATCAGGATTACAAAGTCATAGTGGACCAAGTGTAGATTTAGCTATTTTTGCTTTACATTTATCAGGTATAAGTAGTTTATTAGGTGCAATGAACTTTATTACCACAATATTAAACATGAGAAGTCCAGGTATTAGATTACATAAATTAGCCTTATTTGGTTGAGCAGTTGTAATAACAGCTGTATTATTATTATTATCTTTACCTGTTTTAGCTGGTGCTATTACAATGGTTTTAACAGATCGTAATTTTAACACTTCATTTTTTGAAGTAGCCGGAGGAGGAGATCCAATATTATACCAGCATCTTTTCTGATTTTTCGGACACCCTGAAGTCTATATTTTAATAATACCAGGTTTCGGTATTATTAGTACAACTATAAGTGCTAGCTCTAACAAAAATGTTTTCGGTTATTTAGGGATTAATTAAACCTTTAGCAAGTTTAAACTAGTCCCACAGTATCAAATTCCGGGGAAGCCCTAAAGTTCTTTTAACCAAAGCATATAAGAAATTATATGACTGGCCCAGCTAATCACTAGGGGTATGGTAACATTAAAAGAAATAGTCGCGAGATAAATGGGTTATCGCGGATCTAAATCAGACTTAATAGTCTGTAAAAGAGCAACGAGTAGACGGTACTGAATATATATATACATGTAGGTACATATATATTTAAGGTGTACTCTTAGAAGCCTCGAAAGAGGTACGACTATACTATATAAAACACAAAATTTTCTAGAGAACTTTATTTTCATTAGCCTCGTATTTAATTTTGTTTTGTATATTGTTGTTTAAATTACATAAGACAGCTTGACTTTCATTTTCTTTTATTTTATTGGTTTATCTATTATCTATTATACTATATACCTATATATACTCCTACACAGGTATGTTTTTTTTTTTGGTTTTTTAGTAAATTGATTTATGATTAATTATTTAAGCAGAAGTTTCCCCAATATTTATGTTACATATAATAATAATAAAGCCAATTTCTAGATACACCTATTATTAATGCACCGAATACTACACCTATTCCTACACCTGCACCTATTAAATCTGTAGTAGCTAATCCTATCCCAATTATTTTCGCTGCTTGTATCATATTTAGAAAATTTAAAACTATTAATAGTAATCTTTTTTTTTTTTAATGAAAATTCTCAAGTATCTTACATTAAGTTGCTTTCAAGAAATCAATTCGAAAAAGCAAGAAAAATTATCGGAGGAGTTAGTAACTAATTCACAAGTTTCTACGAGGGTCCTAAACAATCTAAGTCATCGTCATGATTCATATCTTCCTTATTTAAGTATTCGTAGCCGTCTGGGTATAGAAGCAGAACGTCTGGCATACACTAGGGAAGACCATACTCTAACAGAAAGGTTTGACGGGGTGGATTTTAGTAATCCTGAGAGTGAAATCGAGGAGATGCAACTTTTACAGGAAAAGGCGGAGAATAGACAGGACTTCGAGGCAAAAGTTGGCCTTGCTATAGCACAAAATGGGGTTCAAGTAGATGATTCTACAATCAAGCATCAAAAGGCGGCAGAGTGGTTAGTAGATCGGGGTAAATCTATAAATGATAACTACGTAGATGGGGTTAGATGTGATTTAGCTATAAAAGAGCAAAAAGCTCTATTAGCTAGATCCATAATAGATGATTATGCAGATGTGAGTCTGGAGCAACCTAGTTATATGGACCCTGAAGACTAATATTTTCAGGGCACTTATAAGAAAAAATTAAAAGATAATAAAGTCGAAGTCCGAAACACGGGTATATGCCATGATGTCTATAGGTGTTTTAGGTTTTGTTGTATGATCTCACCACATGTATAGTGTAGGATTAGATGTTGATACAAGAGCTTATTTCACAGCTGCAACTTTAATAATTGCAGTTCCTACAGGTATTAAAATCTTCAGTTGATTAGCTACAACTTATGGAGGAACTTTACATATGACACCTTCAATGTTATTTGCTTTAGGTTTTGTTGTTATGTTTACCATTGGAGGATTAAGTGGAGTGGTTCTAGCGAATGCTTCATTAGATATAGCATTCCACGACACTTACTATGTTGTTGCTCATTTTCATTATGTATTAAGTATGGGTGCAGTATTTGCCTTATTCAGTGCATGATATTTCTGAATACCTAAAATAACAGGATTACCTTATAACATGGATTTAGGTAAAATACACTTTTTTTTAATGTTTATAGGTGTAAATGTTACATTTTTTCCTCAACATTTCTTAGGTTTACAAGGAATGCCTAGAAGAATTAGTGATTACCCTGATGCTTATGCTGGATGAAATGAAATTAGTAGTATTGGTTCTCTTATAAGTGTAATTGCTACTTTTGTGTTTTTAGTTTTAACACAAGGTTTATTAACTAGTAATGAAGCTGTATCTAAAGCTTCTGAATCTACTTCTTCTTTCTTCGGTGATATATTTAATACTTTATCTAGCAGAAATAGTTCTTCATTAGAGGGAGCTTTACCTAGTCCACCTCCAGCGCATGCTTTTGTAGGATTACCTTTACAATCTGGTTTACATATTGCAGTTTAAGCCGCAGCTGAGAACATACCAGCAGTAATAGGTTTAGGTGCTACTATAAATACAGTAAAGGAGGCGCTATATCATTTTTATTGCGTTGACAGCAAAAATAAAAATTAAATTTTTATTCTGCGAGTTCTGAATTTTTTTTTTTTTGTAACTAGAATCGTAGATTTTTATACTTTCAATAGGAAAGGTTAGCTATCTTGAAACCTGTAGCAATCTTTTGTGAATAAAAGTGTCATTTAGGGAAATTTAAGTATTAAATTTCAAACTAGACTATAAGTCGTTTATACTAAACTTAATAAGGATAAAGATTTTACAGGTTGTGTATAGCAATAAAAAACCTTTTATAGTAACCAAATAAAATTTTTTCGTGTATGTCTTCTTTTAATATATATATATAAGCATACACTCTACAACATTTCCAGCAAGATATAGTTATAGCCAGGATAATTTATTTTTTTTTCAATGTACAATATTTTACTAGATATAGATATGTTTTCAGGGTTTAATGTATATTTTCTATATATTCTTAATATCATAAGTGTTACAACGGCTGTATTAGTAATTATAACAAAAAATCCTATAATTTCAGTTTTACATTTGATTTCTTTATTTTGTCAAATAGCAATATATTTAATTTTCGTGGGTTTAGTTTACTTAGGGTTATCTTATTTATTGGTTTATGTTGGAGCGGTATCTATATTATTTTTATTCATTTTAATGTTAATAAGTATAAGGGTATCCGAACTTGCGGCTGATACAAATAATAGTGTATTTTTATCTATTATAGTATCATTGTTATTCATAATACCGGTAAATAGTATTTTACCTTTATATTACGGAGAAAACTCTGTATATGCTTTAAATGTATTTAAATTTACTTGTTATGCTAGTTCGTCAGATTGAGCTAGTAATTTAGTAGATGTTACAGATATAACTTCTATAGGTAATATTATGTATTCAAGTCATTTTATGTTACTAATAATAACAAGTATATTATTATTATTAGCTATGGTAGGTTCTATCCTTGTAACTATAAAACAAAAAGATGTGTAAGTTACCTTAAAGGTAATAAATATATCAAAATATATAAAGTAAATTTTTTAAACAAAAAGAATTAATAACAGATATAAACACTTTATGTGTTTATATCGAAAAATGTGAGTTTGATGATGGCTCTGAGTGAACGCTGTCCAAATGCTTGACACATGCTAATCGTACGATTGTTATTCTATAGAATAATAGTAGTGGTGTACAGGTGAGTAAATATGAACTAGCTGCCTTAAAGTAAGGAAGAAAAAAGATCCCTTATAACATATATTTACGTAAAGTAAATATATTAAAAGAAAAAGAAAGTTTCGCTTTGAGATGTTAGTTTGTTCCGAAAGAGAAATATAAAAATAGCTCGGGTTTCGGTAGTCGTGACTGAGAGGTCGATCGACCACATTGGGTATGAAAAAAGCCCAATGCGTAATGTACAGCAGTGGGGAATATTGGTCAATGGTCTAACGACTGAACCAGCAATTTGGAAGAACTGACAACTAGGTATAGTACAAAGTTCTAGATAAAAAACTTATAATGAATAAATTTTATCTAAAAGTCTTGACCAAATTACGTGCCAGCAGTCGCGGTAATACGTAGAAGACTAGTGTTATTCATCTTTAAAAGGTTTAAAGGGTACCTAGACGGAAAATCAAGCCTAACAAAGGTACTAATTTTCTAGAGTTTTATTGGTAAAGATCGAATCACTTGAGTAGCGATGTAATGCTTTTATACGAGTGAGACGGATATCGGCGAAGGCATTCTTTACGTAATAACTGACGTTGAGGGACGAAGCCTTGGGTAGCGATAAGGATTAGATACCCTAGTAGTCCAAGGAGAAAATGATGAGTGCCATAGGCTATATATGAGCTTATAAATGAAAGTGTAAGCACTCCACCTCATGAGTAAAGCGGCAACGCCGGAATTGAAATCATTAGACCGTGTCTGAAAACAGTAGTGAAGTATGTTATTTAATTCGATAATCCGCGAAAAACCTTACCTGCTCTTGAATTATGTCAATGTTTCATTTATTTTTTAAGTATAAATGAAAACTATCCTAAACTTTTAGGGTATACGTGTGTTATACAAGCGCTGCACGGCTGTCTTCAGTTAATATCGTGAGATTTGGTTTGTTCCATTAATTAACGAAAAGCCATGTTTTATTTTTTATGAAACAGTTCACCGTAAGATTGGAAAAGATAAACGGAACCAAGACAAGTCATCATGGCCTTAATGAGTGGGGCGATAGACGTGCCACATATGCCAATACAAAGAGAAGCTATTTTGTGAAAGGGAGCTAATCTTTAAAGTTGGACATAACTAATCGTGAATTGTAGTCTGAAACTCGACTACATGAATAAGGAATTACTAGTAATCGTGAATCATAACGTCGCGGTGAATTTAATCTCAGATGGGTACTAACTACTCGTCAGGCGCCGAAAGGGGCTTGTGCAATAAGTTTGGTAGCAAATTGTTGTTTAATTTTTGTAATAGGTTACATTTATTTTTCGGTTTGCTATTTTCGTATGTGTGACCTTAATTGGTGTTAAGTCGAAATATGGTTCGTGTAACGGAAGTTGCACGGGGTTTTTTATTATTAAACAAAAAAAAATTTTTTTTATTTTACATTGTTTAGGTTTATGCTATTAAACTTAAATCGTGATAGGGTACTTTTTTACCTACTTGTTTTTGTAAAAAAAAACTAAAAATATACTAAAACTAAAAAAACGGGGTAAAGCCAAATGGCCAGGCGCCTTGTTTGGGTCAAGGACTTTCTTAGTTCGAGTCTAAGTGCCCCGAGAGGGGTGGGGCCCGCCAAAATCCGCTTTAAACAGTGAGTCTTACTCATTATCTAAAGGGAAAGGACCAGCATCGAGAGGTCACGACCCTTTAGATAAAGAAAAGGGTAAAATATCAGATTCTGTAGACTCCTTACTGTCTTATGTTTCAGATTACTCTCCTAGTGGTCCTTTTAAAAAAGCTATTGAAAAATCAAAAAAATATTTTAAAATAAAACGAGACAACGGCTCTGACCAAGCAGGTTCCTCTAAACGTAGAAAAATCTAAAGAAAAAAAATATATAATAAAACTAAAAAAAAGTATAGTCAAATAAAAAAAAAGGTAAATATAGTTTAAAGGTAAAACGACTATTTGTGGCATAGTAGCTCTTTGTTCAATTCAAAGTATATACCATAATCCGAGTGCTGGAATTGGTAGACAGGACGAATTTAAGCTTCGTTGATAAATATCGTAAACGTTCAAGTCGTTTCTCGGATAACTTTTTTATATATAGAAGTAAAACAGTTATTTATTACTAGGGGACATAGTCTAACTGGTAAAACAACGAACTTGCACTTCGTAATTTTGGGTTCAAGTCCCAATGTCTCCAAAGTTGAAGCTCGAGAAGCTCAACCCGGTAGAGCGGAACACTGAAGATGTTTAGGTTGTAAGTTCAAATCTTACTTCGAGCAATATATATAGGTGTGCTGAAAATTGGTAACCAGGTTCCGTTTAGGCCGGAATAGTTTATACTTTGCAAGTTCAAGTCTTGTCACCTATAGTATATGTTGTTGACTAATAGGCAAGTCATAAATTTTTGGTATTTACTATTGAGTGTTCGAATCGCTCCAACATAACAAAGATGTGGTAGTTTAATTGGTAGAACGTAGTGCTACGGACACTTTAATATAAGTTCAAATCTTATCTGCATTTGCAGTTATTTGTTTTACAAAACAAATAAAAAATCAGGAATAAGCTGCAAAAGGTTTGCATTTTGATTGCAGATCAACAATTTGAAGTTCGATTCTTCCTTATTCCTTTTTATTTCTAAAAAAAAATAAACTAAGCCTTTATAGCTCAATGGTTAGAGCGAAATACTGTTAATATTTGTGTTAGGTGTTCGAGTCATCTTAAAGGCGTACAGAGATTTTAGTTTAATTGGTAAAACATGCGACTTTTAATCGCTATAATGTGGGTTCAAATCCCACAGATCTTATTAAATACTAGTATTAAACACTAGTGTTAAAAAAAGGTTATAGCTTAATTGGTAGAGCAAACTGCTCATGACAGTTTAGGTGAGTGTTCAAATCTCTCTAGCCTTAATTACATATATAACTATAATGCGTTTCTCTAATCGTAATAATTATATAGAGAAACCCACTATATGATTAAGGATAATTAAGCAAACCCGATAAATTTAGGGTAATAGATTTATGTTATTAAAATTTAATGGAAAATTTAACAATATCGATTATATATATTTGATACGATAACCCTCCGATAGAAGTAGATGATTAGGTGTATTTATAGATAGTTTATTGTCGTTTTTCTCGTTATAACAACGATAAGGAAAAACAAAAAAAAATGTGCGTAAAAACACCTATGGAACGATAACCCTAACTGCTTAATATATATATATATCTTCAGCGAACCCGTACCTTACTGGGTAATAGTTATTAAATTTTCTAAATATGATACAAGCAGCGAAAATAATTGGGACAGGATTAGCTACTACAGGTTTAATAGGTGCAGGTGTAGGAATAGGTGTAGTATTCGGTGCATTAATAATAGGTGTATCTAGAAATCCATCATTAAGAGGACAATTATTCTCTTATGCTATTTTAGGTTTTGCTTTCTCGGAAGCTACAGGTTTATTTGCTTTAATGATGGCATTCTTATTATTATATGTAGCATAAATAAAGGGAAACTTCTGTTTAAATAATTAATCATAAAGCCAATTTCTTAAAAAAAAACTTTAAAAACCAAGGTAGTTCAATTGGTTAGAACATTAACCTCATGAGTTAACAATGAGAATTCAATTTTCTCTCTTGGTTCATATAAACATGTTCAACTAGGTTTATATTTAGGAAAAAATTCAAATTAACAGCTAAAAGCTAATTTTTAGTGAACAATAAAAAAGGGTTTAAGATTGTTTGAACCTAATCCTACTCTTATTATAATCTTTTTTTATCAAATTATTTTTAATAAGTAATCTATTTATTACTAAGTTTTAATGTAATAATAGTTATTTATATTATTTTTTTTTTCGAATGTTAAATTATTTTAAACCAAGCGAAAAAATAGCTAGGTACGAAAAACTGCATGATTTTCAACCTGCAACTTTTGTACATAATCCTTCTTCAGTTAGAGAATGAAAAAACAGTGTTTATGTATATAATAAAACAAACTTGAATTTAATACCTAGTGTAACAAATCAAGTTATGAGGTTAATTAAAGCATTTTTTAGTTTATATTCTATGGAGTTAGAACATAAATTAAGAAGAAAGGTTTTACAACATAAAAAAAGAAGGCTATCTTCTTTCAGAATCTTTTTAAGTAATGGAGAATTTAAACATACTAACAATAGCGTTTTAATAAATATATATATTTATAATAGACAAATGAAAAATCTTATATCTAAATACAGCAGAAGATTAAGGTTATTTTTCAAAAAAAGAAACCAAAAAGCATTAAAGAATTTTATAATATTAGCTAAAAAAACCAAAATTCAATTAGAAAACGGATTTAAAAACAACATATATAAAGGAGTAAGCATAGGATATCAAGAACCTTTTTTGTTAAAAAGTTTATTAGATGACTTTTGTAAAGATAAAGCACTCTATACGTATTTATATGATAAACCTGTGAAAACAGCCATAAAAACAAGAATCATAAGAAAAAGAAGAAAAAAATCTTTAATTTCTAGAAAAATAGCTAATTTAATGGACTATAAAAACCTTATAGATTATAATGCACTAAAATTAGATGCTTTTGGTTTACTGGGTCTAAAAACAACGTTACAAAAATTGTATAATAAAAATGTGGATTTAAATATTGTAAGTTTAAACCGTTTTTATTTAAATAGTGATATTCTATATGAAACTGTAAAATTAAAATTAACGAAAAACAGAAGAAAAATGCGTTCACTTTTAAAAAAACTACATAAAAAAGTGGTAGTATTTGTTAGACGAAAAATACAATATACAGCTCCTAAATTGAATTTTCATTTCAAAGATGTAGCTAATAATGATATTTTAAAAAGTTATGTTTTTAATAAACTTAAATACAAACATTTAACAGGTTTTAGATTAGAAGCAAGAGGAAGATTAACAAGACGTAACACTGCTTCACGTTCAGTATATAAGTTAAGTTATAATGGTAATTTATTAAACATAGATTCTTCTATACTAGGTTTATCTTCTGTTATTTTAAAGGGGAATTTAAGATCTAATTTACAATACACTCAATTAAATTCTCAAACAAGAATTGGATCTTTTGGTCTTAAAGGTTGAGTTAGCGGGTACTAAATAAAAAAGTATTATATTAAGGGAATATATATGAGATAAGTGGAAAATCAGATAATATCTGGTTAATTTGTTATTTATAAATAATATTAAGTAAACAAAAAATAAAAAGAGGAAGGGTCCGTATGTTGGTTTACGGGTTGAGCTGTAAACTCAATAGCATGATGCTATCGAAGGTTCGATTCCTTTTCTTCCTATTTCTTATTAGCTCAAGGGCAGAGCATAATACTTCTAATATTATGATATAGGTTCGAATCCTATATAAGAATTGCCCTCCAGGCAAAATTACACAATGGGGTATATACATAATCAATCAGCGAAAAATTTTGAGATTAGCACTAATTTTATTTCTAACGGGAACATTGGGTTTTGTTTTAAATAAAAAAAACATTATATTAATGCTTATTTCAATTGAAATAATGCTATTATCTATAACTTTCTTAATATTGCTAAGTTCAGTAAACTTTGATGATATATTAGGTCAAACATTTTCTATATACATAATAGCAATCGCCGGAGCAGAGTCCGCGATCGGTTTAGGGTTATTAGTAGCATTCTATAGATTGCGTGGGTCTATAGCTATAGAAAATAAGTAATGTATCTAGTTTTAATAGGACTTCCTTTATTAGGTTCAATATTATCCGGTTTTTTTGGTAGAAAAATCGGAGTTAGCGGATCACAAATAATAACATGTACATGTATTTTAACTACAACTATATTAGCCATAATGGCTTTTATAGAAGTAGGTTTAAATCATAATTGTGTGAAAATACAATTATTCAGATGAATAGATTCAGAATATTTAAACGTAAATTGAGCTTTTAATTTTGATTCTTTAACTGTATCAATGTTAATACCAGTATTAATTATATCTAGTTTAGTTCACATATATTCTATAGGATATATGAGCCATGATCCTCATAATCAAAGATTCTTTAGTTATCTAAGTTTGTTTACTTTTATGATGATAATATTAGTAACAGGAGATAATTTTTTAGTAATGTTTGTGGGTTGAGAAGGTGTAGGAGTATGTTCTTACTTATTAGTAAGTTTCTGATTCACTAGAATAGCTGCTAATCAGAGCTCTTTAGCTGCCTTTTTTACAAATAGAGTAGGTGATTACGTATTAACAGTAGGTATGTTTGCTATTCTATGATCTTTTGGTAATCTGGACTACGTCACAGTGTTTTCACTATCACCTTTTTATAGTGAAAGTGTAATATTGTTCGTAGGTATATGTTTATTAGTTGGTGCTATGGCTAAGAGTTCACAAGTAGGTTTACACGTTTGACTTCCGATGGCTATGGAAGGTCCAACACCTGTATCAGCATTGATCCATGCTGCTACTATGGTTACAGCAGGTGTTTATTTATTAATGAGATGTTCTCCTTTAATTGAGTATAGTTCTACAGTATTGTTACTATGTTTATGAGTAGGTGCTATTACAACTGTATTTAGTTCTTTAATAGGTTTATTTCAACAGGATATAAAAAAAGTTATTGCTTATTCTACTATGAGTCAATTAGGTATGATGGTAATAGCTATAGGATTGTCTTCTTACACTATAGCTTTATTTCATCTTATAAATCATGCTTTTTATAAAGGTCTGTTATTTTTATGTGCTGGTGCAGTAATTCATGCTGTTGCAGATAATCAAGATTTTAGGAAATATGGAGGATTAGTTTCTTATATGCCTATGACTTATTCTCTAATGCTTGCAGCTTCTTTTAGTTTAATTGCCGTTCCTTTTATGACAGGTTTCTATTCTAAAGACTTTATTCTAGAATCTGCATATGGTCAGTTTAAATTGTCTAGTACAATAGTGTATTTCATTGCTGTTATAGGAGCTATGTTTACTACATTATATTCAGTTAAAGTTCTTTATTTGACTTTTTTAACTAACCCTAATGGACCTTTGGTTAATTATAAATCAGGAAAATCAGCACATGAAGGAGATGTATTTATGAGTACACCTCTGATTATCTTAGGTATATTTTCTATATATTTTGGTTATATCGCTAGAGATATTTTTATAGGTATAGGTTCCTATTTCTATTCTGATAATGCTTTATTTATTCACCCTGAACATGAGACTTTGTTAGATACAGAATTTGCTGTTATTACTTTTTATAAATTATTACCTTTGTTTTTTACTATTTCTTTAAGTATAGTTTCAATACTTATTACTGAGTTTTATCCAGGATTACTAGTTAATTTTAAGTTTTCTAAATTTGGTCATAATGTGTTCACTTTTTTTAATCAAAGATTTTTAGTTGAAATGTATTACAATAAATATATTTCAGGTTTAGTTCTTAATTTAGGGGCGCAAACATCTAGGGTTCTAGATAAAGGTGTGGTAGAGTTGGTAGGGCCTTCCGGATCAGAAAAATTTTTTAGTGATTTAAGTAAACGAATAGATAAATTAAGCACAGGAATAGTTACTAATTACGCTTTATATATCGTGGTTGGTTTAATCATTTATCTGAACGTAGACAATTTCGGTGCGGATAATTTACTTATTGCGATATCTGCTCTAGTTATTGTAAGTAACGATCCAATAAATAACCAAAATGAAGGAATAGTAAATATAATTTCGCTAGAAACAAAATCCAGTTCAAAAAAGTACTAAAAGGGAAAAACAAATTCTAGTTCAAAAAAGTACCAAGGAAGGGGAGCAATAGAGTGCAAAAGGGTTTAACGAATATAATAGACAATAAATATAATTATACTAATACTTTTATCTTAGGCTATTTTAGACTCTATTTTTTCTTTTTCGTAGTATTACCTTTAGAGTATTACTTAAAAGATAACCCTCTATTGTTTCCCTTGATTTTTATGACTAGTTGGGTCTTGTACTCCTATTTACTATGTTTGCTATTCAAATTTAATAGCAAAAAAGTAAAAAAAGAATTACGTAAAGCTTATAATCTTATTTTATATACATATGTATATAAAATAAAAAGAACTAATAATACATATAATCACATTGAGTGTTAATAACCTTATGATGGAATTTTTTGGAAAAAGTTTTTCGCCATTATGTGAAGGATAAACCAGCTTTATGGGTAGCAAAAACAATAACTAAACCTTTATAACAGCTTAATTCATTTTACTTTTTTACATAAAATGAGAATTCTTAAAAGTCACCCTTTACTAAGATTAGTTAATAGTTACGTGATAGATTCACCTCAACCATCAAATTTAAGTTATTTATGAAATTTTGGTTCGTTATTAGCAGTTTGTTTAATAATACAAATTATAACAGGAGTTACACTAGGTATGCACTATACACCTAGTGTTGCTGAAGCGTTTGATTCAGTAGAGCATATAATGAGAGATGTTAACAATGGTTGATTAGTTAGATACTTACATTCTAATACAGCATCAGCCTTTTTCTTTCTAGTATATCTACATATAGGAAGAGGATTGTATTATGGTTCATATAAAGCACCTAGAACTTTAACTTGAACAATAGGAACAGTTATATTTATATTAATGATGGCTAAGTTGAATTGGCCAAATTGAAATTTTGTTTTAAAGTTTATTGACTATAAAGTAAAAAATCAAAGTCTATCTTAGACTTAATATAAGGTATATGCAATTTGTTTAAATAAATATACCAAATGTCTTCATGGCACTAAGATTTGTTTCCTTAATTATTTATAAGGGAATAAGATAATTAATTATCAGGCGACACTGATGTAAACGGTCAAACACTTTTTATTTAGGTAGAGACCGTCGGTTATAAACATAATCGCTACAGACTGGACCATCGGCGGGTGTCTGAAACGATGCTTAATGTACAGTCGGAACTTTATAATTCAAATCGAATTACACAAGGCTACACAGGATACTAGGGTTATTTTTGTAGTACAGGGGTGCTATACAAATAATGTAAGTTATAGTTACCGAAAGTTTGACAGCTTTCTTGGGTTACGTTTTACCTTATGGTCAAATGTCTTTATGAGGGGCTACAGTTATTACTAACTTAATGAGTGCTATACCTTGAGTAGGACAAGATATTGTAGAATTTATATGAGGAGGTTTCTCTGTTAACAACGCAACATTAAATAGATTTTTTGCTTTACATTTTGTATTGCCTTTTGTGTTAGCAGCATTAGCCTTGATGCATTTAATAGCATTACACGAAACAAGTGGATCAGGTAATCCTTTAGGTGTATCAGGTAACTATGATAGATTGCCTTTTTCTCCTTATTTTATATTTAAAGATTTAATAACAATTTTCTTATTTTTAATCGCTTTATCATTATTTGTGTTTTTTATGCCTAATGTTTTAGGTGACAGTGAGAATTATGTAATGGCTAACCCTATGCAAACTCCACCTGCCATAGTTCCAGAATGATATCTTTTACCTTTTTATGCTATATTAAGATCTATACCTAATAAATTATTAGGTGTGATAGCTATGTTTTCAGCCATATTGGCTTTACTAGTTATGCCTTTTACAGATTTATCTAACCTTAGAGGTATACAGTTCAGACCTTTAAGTAAGATTGCTTTTTTTGTGTTTGTAGCTAATTTCTTAATATTAATGCAATTAGGTGCAAAACATGTTGAAAGTCCTTTCATTGAATTTGGACAGATTTCTACTGTTTTATATTTTGCTCATTTTGTAGTTATTGTACCTTTTGTTACATTAATGGAAAACACTTTAATTGATTTAGCAGTAGAACATGAAGCTACTGACTCGTATAATATAGGCTTTGTTTTTTAAATAAGGGTGTTAATAAATTTATTAGTTTTGTATGTTGGTGTGATGATCATATATGTGTTTTTTATTTTTCTCGTTTACATTGTTGATGCAAACAACTGGATGTTTTGTTACTTAACGGAAAGTATCCTATATTCAAGTTTACCTGTTTATTTTTTTTAGCAGGTAGTCTCTATCTTAGTATATTAATTTTATTTTTTGCATTTTTGTATTCCATATTTATGGTATTTATTGGTATAATGAAAAAAAGTAATTATAGTAAGTATTTAAATTTAGAGGCTTCAATTGACCCAGCCGTTGTGTTATTAGCTTTTTTTTCTAATTTATTTACTGGAATAGAAACTATGAATGCGGAGCAGTTTTATGAACACACTAAGGGGATGGAATCTATATCCGTGTCGGAAGAGAGTGGTGAAGTTAAATCCCTTACATATAAGGAGAGCCTTCATGAATTGGATAGAATTCTTGTTTTTCAATATACTCCTTTAATGTATGAAAAACAAGGTTGACTTTATGATTCTCTTCTAACAGAAGCGGAGATTTGACGTACTAAGCACGACACGATTCATAACTGTCAACACGCAGTAAATGAAGTGTATTTATCCAAGGATAATAAGCCGTCAGAATGTCATGTGTATAGTCATATTGTAGATATACTTAAAAGAAAAAATAGAGTATATGCAAAGTGATTGGAAGCAAAAGAGACACATGACGCGAATATACCTAGAGGGACTGTGACAGGTACGGAACTGGTAGGTGATGTATCTAGACAAAGTCAAAAAATAAGATCTTGAGGCCTTTGTACTGTAACTAACGGTAACGTAAAAAAAGCGTGACCTGGTTACCAAGAATTTTTAACAAAATGTCAATCTATAAGT
>CANYLF015910153.1:0-10762 GCA_948193215.1 Bocquillonia castaneifolia
TATTATCGCAGAATCCTTGTAACATTACCATAATCATATCTTCCATATCTCGTCGCCAACCACAAAACAGTATCCGTTCCGTAGACTTTGGAACAATGAAGTCTTTGGGTAGACTTCCTCTCCATACCTGCATCATTGGGGCGAAAAAAAGAAGGATTAGGGGCTTCATAGAAAGCACTTACCACAATCATATCATCTACGTCCCTCCTCCATCCACAAAGTAGAATCTTCTGTGGCTTTCTTGCTGGTCGGGATATGTGTATGAATGATCTATCATTGACCTGAATGATGAAATTAATTATATTATATAAGCATCCTTAATTATAGTATGCCCCACTTAAATTCCACAAAAGTAACTTCCTAATTCTCACAACAGGAAAGTTCCTTTACAATGATTATCCTGGGTGTGAATCACTGTTTCTCATTCTTCTGTTTTTTCCGTTTTCTTCCCCACCCCCTTCTCCTTTCCTTCACAGATTTTTTTTTTTTGGTTGCACCCAAATACATCATATTGTGAAGTATTGATAAGAACAACCATCAATAGGAAGAAACACCATCATAATGCATGCTCAAGTCCATGCCAGAGTAAGCATAGAATGCATGATGCTGTTTGTGTGTGTGCATGTATGTGCATGTGCACACTACAGAAAGAGGGAGAAAGTCAATTGATGACCTAGCAACTGCAAAGGTTTTCCTACAGAATATTGCATTGCGATCAAGTAGAAATAATGCTAATATCATGTGATAAAGCATGCACATCTTAAGTATTATAGATCACATTTGTGATTAGAGTAAAAATGTCAATCGAATAAAGTTGGTGTAAGATATTAATACTTACCTAATGCCAAACAAAGCTCTTATAACTAAATCTAGTAGAGCCTGATTTATAAATAGGTATTGCCTCTCTCACTCTCAATTTTAACTCTTGTAAGTGCAGCTTGTTTTGGGTAACCATAGGGTGTGAATTTGCTTTCTTTTGTTGTGTTCAAGCCTAATGCAGATCCACATAGGACCAGTGAATGAAGAAAACCGTTACTCCATCTAAAATTGAAGCTAGGACTAGATAGGCATAGTTCTACTTTCTTTAGCTGAGTGGGTAAAGCATAGGTTAATCGTCTTTTGCATTAACAGCACAGGACATCAAAAGTTCAAAACAAAGAGAAAGGCTTGCAAAATATACAAAAACAATCTATTTGAAGTCTTGATTTTCTGAAGGATAATGAAAGCACCATTGGTAATGTTGCAGGAGCATATGTGTCGTCATCTTCTGCTATAACAAGAACTTCATCACCTTCTTGCAGAATGTATGAATCATCAGGATTTAAGATAATCTTACCCCCGCAGGATGCAACCTTGACCCCACAAGGTATGGCATCAGGATAACTGATCAACACATCCTCAAATTGCATTCCATCCAACTGTGGCCATCTTTTGATGTAAAACTCACAATTTTCAAATCCAAGGATGTCCTCCCAGATCTGTCACGGTCAGTCTATAATTAGAACAAATGGGCAAAAACTAGTTTGGAGGACACTTTATTGCAACAAAATCAACCACAAAAATGACCAGTGCCCCGATTCTATAGAATGCAATTAAATTACTAGACTTGCAAGAAATTGACCTGCGCAAGTCCTGGCTGCCGAGCACATTGGATCATTAAGCGGCCAATAACATCGTGAGCTACAACAGTTTCAACAAGATCTCCACCAACAAGTTTTACAAGGACCTCATTGTCTAAGTCACTGAGTTCAACAACAATATGCCCTTTCAATCCTTCTTTAACTCCTGTTAGGCTTAAGACTGTTCTCAATGCACGAGCATCACTCTGCGACAAACCATGAAGGATTTAATAACAACAGAAACCTTATCCAATTTAAAAAGAGCATATCAACTGCTTCACTCAAGTAGACCTGGTCAGCATTTCCATCTTCAGCAAGAACAATTATTGCACGGGCCTTGGAAACAGATACCTGAAAATTTTAGTGATATTAGCAACCAAGAAAGGCGACCAGATAGAATAATACACACCATTCATCATAAATAGGAGACTTTTATGACATTTAAGCAAGCTGCATAGGTTATAACAAAAAAAAAAAAGCAGCAACAACTGAATGGATGCAATTAAGTGGATGTGCTAGTGTTTAGGGAATATAAGGAATGTGCTATATAACCTAAGAAAGAATAAGTGGCAGAGTTTTTTTTTTCTCATAAAAGAAGAACAAGAGAGAATCTTAAGATGGATTTCAGATTTCAAGAATAAACTAAAAGTGCTAATCATCACAGCAGACATAATAAGGAAAGATTAAACAATTATGCATCAATTACGAATGAAAGGAAATCAAAACCATGAGGACAAAATTCACTATGCCCTCAAAATGAAAGAGATTTATTAGCACAAAATTGAAAAGAAATATGTAAAAAATTTGAGCTACTCCACAACTAATGACATTTCATGTGAACTAAAAGGTCGACTATCCCAGTAGGTAAAGTAATCAAGTTCAATGGCTTGCTTGATAAACATATATATCTATACATTACAATTTACATGAATAAATACAAAAAACGTGCATGCCTTTTTAAGATCCGCGAGAATCAAAGGGCTTCCACTTCTGCATATGACCTTTGTTCCTTTGAAGTCAAACTCCATTTTGGAAATGTCCATTTCCATCTCCTCCTTATCTCTTTCAGCCATAACTACCACAATACCCCCACCCAAACTCTCATTGGCTATAGCCAGCTGGTTCAGCAGCGAACCCTAGTTTAACAAAACAGCTGGTGAGTAAGGGAGAATATTGGCAAACGGATACAAGAAGCACAAAATTATCTTCACGTGTGTCTCCAAACTTAGACATTTCACAAAATTTCTATTAAATTATAGCATTAAGGAACTGTTACCATATTTGGAGACAGTAATATATAATGAATGGCATAGAATGTTTATTTGGTGGCAAAAATTGAAGTTCTCTACCAATAAGTTATGCTGAACGAAAGCTTGCAAACAAATTGGATTTTGATCAGCCATGCAATCTCACCAGTTTATCACTCCATCCAAGAATGAGGGTGTGATCTTGCTCAACTACCTCACTTCTTCCCTTCCGTAATGAATCAAACTTCTCGGATATTGCATCAGAAACAAGTCCAAGCATCATTGCAAAAATAAGCATCCCACCAAAACTAATGGAAACAGAAACTAGTCTTGGACCAATACCTTCAGAGGTAGCATGGTTACCGGAATCAGCTACATAGGTCCAAGATAACCAAAGAGAATCAGCCAAACCATCATCTATCACACCAAAAAGTGCTAAACCACCCAGAGAAATAACTAAGAAAGTAGCAACCAATAATGCCAGTGGCTTAGCATAAGGATGGATTGAAAAGAACACATCAACCCGATACTCAATCAATTTATTAAGAGAAACTTCTTCTGAAATATTATTAGACGATCTCAATTTAGACACGACATCAATGTACTTTAGAATGAAAACAGGTATGGATAATAACGCAATGGACAAAACAAGAGCCAAATGTTTTAAGCCTTGACTAGGATGATCATCAATCTCTGGAGACGAGGAATCAATATTATCTACAAGAGGTAACAAATTACAAGCTTGTAATCTAATATTTAGTATAGCAATTTGGTCCTGCAAAATCAGAAAACAACAAGGTTTTTCTATCAATAACCTAAAAAAAGAAAAATAACAAGTTAAATTTAAAGATTGAAGAAGTGTGAACCTGTAAATCAAGGACTTGACTGTGCAAAGAGAAATTCTTGTGCACTAAAGAAGCAATAGCTGTGATCACAATCTGTAATAACAAAAGTAAACACTACTAGAATATTGATTTATAACCACGAAAAGTTTAGTGAGAGTACATGAATCCTCTCGTTAATACCATTATTTTGATACTTCTAAGTTCTAACCACAGGTAGCAATCCTCTCACTAAATATCTAAAATTATAGTTTTTAACGATGGGAGTCGAGTTCTATAGCTTTTGGTATACACTATACAGTTCCTCTCGTTATTGGGATAAAAATTTTTGTTGCCCCCAAGAGTTCCCACCAAAATTTAAATCACTCGTTCAATTTAATATATATTTTTTTTATTTTTACATTTTTTTCACATACAATAAAGATAACATTTGCACCAGAGCTGAAATAGAAATGATAAAATCCTTTTTTTTTTAAATCAATCCATTAAAAATCCCCCTGCTCAGAAACAATCCACAGAAATCAATATTTCTTTCTTTTGATCAATTAAATTAATATGCAATTATTTTTTCCATCCATCTGAAACCAAAATCCTTTCTCTATATGCCATGATGGCAACTGTTCGATCTAGATCTGCTTCTATAGTTCCAGTAATTGTATCTGCTAAAAAGTCCTTTTTTTTTTAACTGATTGAATTACTTTCTTAATTTTGCTTCTTTTGTTAGGGTTTTCACTTCAATTATTATTATTGTTGAAATCACATCGTGCCACTATTCTAACTTCTCCTTCAGTCAGAAAATTGCTACCTTTCCTATTCATTAATTTTCTTTCTATTGTTTTCGTTTTTTTCTCTCTCTCTCTCTATTTGTATTTCTTTGAAAGGCAACAAATGGCTCACATGAAGGACAAAATGGAGGCTTTGATAAGGCTGCATCATTGGTTACTTACACTATTTCAGAAATAGTATTTTTGATTGAAGCACTTAAGGTAAGTGAAAGTGTTTATTTTTATTTCTGTTTGAAGCACTAAAGGTAAGTGAAAGTGTTAATTTTTATCAGATGGGGTTTAGACTTATTGAACTTGACAGTACAACTCATTTACTCGCTGGTTCGACCATTCTTATGTTTGACTTAGCTGATAACTTTGCTTTCTATTCAGATCTTGTAGTAGTTTTTGATAAACACATGGAAGTAAGTACTTCTCTATTTGTTTATCACTCTAATTCAGTTACATAATTGTTTTTGATATGTTCTTTTATTGTTTTTCTCTAGTACCTGCTGCTGCATTGCTTTTGCTTTTGAGGGCTTTCGTTAATTCTGTATTTAGGATATGTTTTAGTTTTGGGTGAATAAGCCAATCCAACATGAACAACTTTGACTTAATTACAATTACAGGACTGAGTGACTATATCTTTATTTTGATTACATGAACAAATAAATAAATAAATAAATTATCTAAGTATTGAACAAAAGGAAAAGCAGCTACTTACAGCAGCTGAGACAGCTATCCGCCACGAGAGTCTGAAGCCAATTTTGTTCGTGGAGGTGGTTTTATCAGCAGCAGGAAGAAGTGGATCATTGTGTTGTTGAATTGAAGATTTATGACGAGAGAAGTCGACACGGCGGCGAAACATATCATGTTTGGGAAGAGGAGGAGAATGGGAGAATCTGCGGCGGTGCTTGGAAGTTGAAGGAGGCGGTGGGTTATGGTTGTGAATGAAGGAAGGCGAAGGGAAGAACCAGTCTCTGCTGTAAGATGGATGTTGTGAGGAAGACGATGACTCTTGGTCAACGGACATAATTGTATTTTTACTACTTCTTATTAAATCAAAATATAACTATCTTGCTTTGCTTTTTGGAGTTTATGATATGCTATTATTAATCACTCATTTGGTTAGTCCAAAAGTTTAAACTTATAAAATGACAGTCCTTTATTTTATTAGATCAATCAAAGCATTCAATTCTACCCAAAACAATTATTGATTTAAGAATGGCTGATTATAAAATTAATACTCAGAACAAGTACTAAACTTTTATATTGTTTTGTTAATAAGGTAGTTTAATAGTAAAACACTTCATAGACTTATATTCAAGTAGGTTCAAATTTCATCTTTCTCCTAAGTTTTTTTTTTCAAAAAAAAAAAAATCATTTTCTGTAAATCATCTATGTTCTAAAATGATTACTAATTTTAGTACAAAAAAATGGTGTAGAGATTAATTGGTTCAGATTTAAAAAAAAGGGACTTTAAATAACTATTGAATAATTTATAAATAATTAATATTTACAATTTCAATTCTGTCTTCAACATATAAGTTTTTTTTAAAGGAAATCTTCAACATATACTTTTAAAAGGTAAAGGTATAAATAAACCCCTAAATTATACTGTAAATCTCACTTAAATTCCTAAAATTTATAATATCTCACTTTGACCCTTAAAATTTTAAAAATTATACAAATATACCTCTACCTTTCATAAAATATGACTCGTTAGTGTGATGTATATATTAATAACAAGAAAAAATAGTTGTTATAAGAAAAAACATGTTTTTTTCATATTAATTGGTTATTTTCCTATAATAATGTTTATTTTAATTGTTATTAATACACATATTACAAATTACGGATTTTCATTTTACATTATTTTCAAATTGTAAGGACTAAAATGAGACACATTGAAATTTAGAGGTTTAAATGAGATTTAAAACATAATGTAAGGGCCTATTTGTACCTTTTGCCAAGAGGGAAAAAATGATTCCTACTGGTTTTCGACTTTTTCATAGCCAACAACCTGTACTTGTCGTGGGCTCAATCAAAGTCGGCCACCTGATCAGATTCTGCAACTTTATCCGCAACCTTTTTAAAAATAAAATAAAAATAAAATCGTATAATAAAGAATCCTTTTCTTCTTCTTCCCGTATGATCAATTAAATTATAGGAGAACCTCCAATATTCCAATTGATCATTAATTTCATTATTTTTTTAAAATTATTTATTGTGTTATATTAACATTTTTAATTGCGTATTTGAAATTTTCTAGTTCAAATAGCATTTTCGAAAAAAAATGTATAGAATTTATTTTGTAAAATTTGAAAAGGTGCGGTATAACTTAAAATAACATGATTTTTTTTTGTCATTTAGACTTTCATTAGCAATTCCTCAATATTCTTTTCTTCAACATAGTCTTACTAAACATATATTAAATTTAACACTTAAAATTTTAAACACAATACTTAATTTTTGATTGTAATTGTACCAAACACACCTAAATCAGTAGAAATTGCTAATACAACTATTTAGCTCAACTAATTAATATCAAAGGTACCAATCCACTTTGAGTGGATTAGCATTAACGATGTGAGTAGGGGTGAATGTCTCAAGTTCGAAACTCACTTTATTAAATTATATATATATATAATATCAAAGGCTGGAAAAAAAATACTCTAATAATGATCTATATCAATCCAGGAACCTTTCTTATGGCAGAACAATAGCAATTTTTGTTTTTGTTTTTTTCCTGAAAGAAACTAAAGCAAATCAAATCCTCCACAAGTGTAAACATTTGGTGACACTCAACATAAATGTGAGGACAATACAATATAAAATGGCCACGTTATCTTCAAATGAAGTTTATAAATAAATTTATTAACCCAAGAAATTAAGGATTAGATAATTACATTACGAGCACACTTAAAGCATTGTACGAAATTAATTATATATGTACTATCAATTAAACATGAGAATTGAGATTTAATTTTGATTTAAGAAGCTTGATAATGGAGATAATAGTAATGATCAACATAACAAGAAGGCCAATAAAGGATGCAATAATAGCACCACCACCATGGTCACAAAATCTTCCAAAATTGTCACAAATCTTATTCCACCTTGCATGTGAATTCCCGTTCTTCCCTAATTCTGCCATGAATACTGCTGCATTTACCCCTCCTGATATCAATGACACTGTCAACTGCACCCAACCCACCCAATTCATCTAAATTAGATATATATCAATACATTATTTAAAAAAAAAATTGATATTTAGAATCAACTGTTCCGACTAATTCGAAATTTGATTAAATCAAATAAAACTAACTACAAGGGATGAGAATTGTATAATTTTTCTCAAGTAAACTTTTTTCCTGTTATTAAAAGGAACTAAAATGAATTAAAAATGAACCATAATTTTGGTTGATAAATATTATTATAATTATCAACTAAAAATCATAGTATCTCTAATAATGTATTGTTTTAATATAAAAAAAATGTTAAGGGGTTAAATTGCCCTTAAATTGTTGGATCAAAAGTTTTAAATTCAAAAGTTTTCATAATTTATAAAATTGTTGGATCAAAAGTTTTAAATTCAGGATATATTTATGAAATCAGCTATAATTTTAGATTAAAAAAATCATATTCCAAAAAATCATGTTAAAATAGTGTTCAATTATAATTAAAATTGAAGGGAAAAAAGAATATTTGATTTAAGTTTGATTAATTACCATATCTAAAATGGCAACTGAGAGGCTGCGGAGTCCTTTGTAATCAAACTTTTGTGGAAATATTTCTACAGCAATCATCACCAAGTTATGAAAACTGGCCATTCCATTTGCTATAACAAAGAACCTGCATCAATTCATCCATGTGTATGCATTTTATATAAAATATAGTACATCGAACATTATTGCAAATATATATTTGTCCTAAATAAATTAAATCGGAAAAGATTATTTCAATGATCACTTCATTTTGTATTTATTTTTTTATTGAATTTTACTAATGAAGTTAATATATGTTAGAAATGTATAATTAATGAGAATTATATAAGATTTCAGAATGTGATGGCACTTGTTTTATTCTGTGCGTATATTAAGCAATCCAAATTTTGAAATAAAAAATAGATGTGTTTTTATAAATACACCATCTATATTGTTATGTTTTTTTTAACAAATAGACATATTACTTTAAAAAAAAACAAATAGACATATTAAAACTTCACATATTTAAAACTAGTTGGAGGCAATAGTACATGTTTCATATATAAAAAGTACATGATAAATAATAAATTTATAAATTTATAATAAAAAACGGTGTCTATTTTAATAGTTTGGATATTTCTAATTTTAATTAAAATTATAATCATATTATTATTATTATTTTGGTCTAAATTGTAATATTAAGTCATATTTAGTGAAAGTTACTAAACTTAAAGGTTTAAATGTCATCAGGTAGTTCTTAATCCTAAGTGACGAAAAAATTATTATTTTTATGGAAAATACTAAAATTTGATAAACTTTATATATGGGGAAAAATTAAAAATTGTTATTTTTTATAGAGTAAAAAAAAACCTTTTTTTTTTTGTGGGTAGCACAAAGAGGATCAAAGCTATAATGAGGAAAATGCATGCTTACACAAATGCAGGAGTATGGTGAAACTTGGCAGTGAAAGTGACTTTGATAGGAGTACTCCCAATGGTGGCAACAACAAAGGTTTTGGTCTCTTTGTTCGTCGCCATTACAATGGTTGCAGCTGCCGTCGCCAAAAATGCAACAACTCTTAATATCACAATAATCCAACTCTTGCTATTCTTCGGCCCTGATGAGCTAGAGAAGAAGGGTGGTTCAACCTCAAATTTTTCTCCATTTTCAAGAGCCATAATTACACTCAGCAGACAATAAAATATGAGTAAATTGAAGTTATAATGATCGATGGTATATATGTATGGGCTAAGTGAAGCAATTAAAGATGTTATATTTATATGCATGAACTAGTTTTTATGGATGACCAAAAATCAATTGGTAAGTCCAATAAGCATGTAAGTTTCTTTGGGTGGTCTAACAAATCCAATTTTATTCTTTTCTCTTATTGGTATGGTGGTTAAGAAAATAAATCAAATTTAAGGCTTTTTTTCCCTACTGAAAATATAAATTATCTAATTAAATATATTATTTCTTTCTCCTTTTTTGGAAGCAATGTTAATCATCACTTCCCATTGACATAAGGTTACTTATCGTGTCTTCTTTAGCTTAAGATTTAGCAGCATGCATCGTTCAATTCAAACTTTTTTATTTGAGTTATTTTATCATTAAAAGTTTAAATCAAATAATAATCGAGCTATATATATATATATATATATATGCATTTCCTTTCATTTCTTGCTTCTGGGCCATCCATCAAACTTTATATTTTGCAATAAATATACATCCTCATATATACATGGTTATTACAATATATATATATAAAGAAAGCCTAGAAAACAGACCATTCAGGAGCTCGCCACGTGGCACTTCGTATGAATTTATTTTATTCCCTAAAAAAAGTTACATCCTACATTTTCTCTACTAATTTATTTTATTTTGATAGTAGAATAAAAATTAAAAAAAACTGAAATAAATGATATTTAAAAATAAATGATATTTTATCTTATAAATGATATTTTGTTCTTAATTTTAAATGTTAACAATTCCATTCTAATTAAACAACTTTAGTTTTGTATTCATCTTTACGTAAATGATCAATAGTAGAACTCAAATAACTTGGCAAAGGAAAAAAAGGCAGTTCGTTGTGGGTTGGCCAAGGGGAAAAAATGCACTGATATTTGCTAACTACATATGGATAAAATTGCATCCTAAAAACTCTAACATCTAATATTAGTTATGATCAGAACCAATAATTTTTTATTTTAAAAATTTCAGATTGCTTTCTATACTAATAAATCCATTTATTTATTTTTTCAATTATTTTTCATATATTTTGATGATGTTATTATGGAGTTAGAATTCTTTGTACTTTGGTTATATGTATATATATCATTAAATTAAACATCTTTTTAAGAAAAATAAATACAATAAATTCTTAAATAATATAATTTCATCTTAATCTTATTTTGATTCCATAAGCTATGACATATTTTATTATTAAGAAGTTAGAATAAATGTGTCTTTCAAAAGGTTAAAATAAATATTGAAAAATAGATAATTATCTAAAACTTCATAAGGAATTTGTATCTAGAAAAATAGCTTTGAAATAAATGTAAAATACATAGAATTCTTACCCTTTGA
>CANYLF015911758.1:0-16332 GCA_948193215.1 Bocquillonia castaneifolia
CTTGCGGAGACCCTCAACAGCTAGAACAAATAGAAAAGGGGACATTGGATCACCTTGCTTGACACCTCTGAAAATGGAGATAGGCCTAGTAGTAGAACCATTTATAAGAAAAGAAGTAGAAGAGTCAGTCCAGCAGTTATAGAGCCAATCAATCCATTTTTGAGAAAATAAATCCATTTCTAATTTCAGAAAATTTTAGTCACATTTCTAATTAGAAATGGATTTAAATCCGTTTCTAATTAGAAACGGAATAATCCGTTTCTAAATTAATAAAATTCGTTTCTAATTTTTTGGCACCAAACTCGCGCTAAAATTAGAAACGGATTTAAAATCCGTTTTTAATTTCATAACATTTTAGTTACCAAATTTATTTAGAAACGGATTTGAAATCCGTTTCTAATTTAGAAATGGATGAATCCGTTTCTAAACTAATAAATCCGTTTCTAATTTTTTGGCGTCAAAATTAGAAACGGATTTTAGAAACGGATTTATGTCCGTTTCTAATTTCAGAAAATTAGAAACAGATAACTAAAATCCGTTTATAATTAGAAACAGATTCCGTCCGTTTCTAAAATCCGGTTCTAATCCGGAAAGATCTAGTAGTGGTTCTCTTGAGTTTTATGTCAAGGGAGGAATGTAGTCGAGTTCAAAGATGTGAAACGGCCAAGGAGGTTTGGGAAGCACTTGTGAACTACCATGAGGGAACCACCCAACTTAGGCAACAAAGGTGTCAAATGTGGGTGTATGAGTATGAAACCTTCAAGTGCAAACCAAACGAAAGGGTAACGAAAATGACCAACCAATTTATGGACATTGTGACTAATCTCAAGAAGCTTGGAAAGATATACTCACCGGAGGATGTCAACCACAAGATCCTTAAAGCACTTCCTAAGAAGCAATGGAAATCCAAAGTCACCTCTATCAAGGAAGCTAACAATCTTGCTACTCTTAGAATCGATGAACTTGTTGGTAAGCTTCTCACTTATGAGATGGAGAATGATGATGATATGAAAGATGATGAGCACAAAAACACTAGGCTTAGGGCGGTAAGAAGCTCAAGGGAAGTTAGGAAAGAAAGTGAGTCAGAAGAAGAAACCGAACAGGAGGAAAGAGATGAAGGAATGGTGGAACTTGATGAGAAAGAACTAGCTATGATCACCAAGCAAGTTTAAAATGTTCTTGCTACCTACAAGAACAAGGGAGGTAGAAGAAACTACAACCTCTACAAGAAGATTATGGGATCATCTAAGAAAAATGAATCGGTATGATATGAATGTGTCAAGTCGGGACATATCAAATTAGAATGTTATCATCTAAAGAAAAAGGGCGCCTCCACCTCCTCATCCAACAAGGATAAAGAGCCAAGGAGAGCTTACAAAGTGGGTTGGGATGCACCTAGTGAAGCTGATGAAGGTGATCTTGTGAAAGGTAGTGTTTCTTGTGATGAAATTGTAAGTGACCTTGATAAGCTCAACATTGGAGGGGATGAAACTCAAAGTAAAAAGGAGCCTAACAAGGATGATCAACCACAAGAACAACATGCATTAGAAGAAACAAGAAATGATCAAGCACATGTGGATCACCAACAAGTGCATAGAGACCTTCCAAGAGAATGGAGATTCTCTAAGGATCATCCCAAGGACAACATTATTGGTGAGACCTCTAAGGGTGTAAGTACTAGAAACTAACTTAAACTCTTAAATTCTAATCTTGCATTCCTATCTCAAATTGAGCCTAAAAATGTTGATAAGGCATTTAAAGAGGATAGTTGGGTACTTGCTATGCAAGAGGAACTCAATCAATTTGAAAGGAATAAGGTTTGGGATTTAGTGCCTAGACCTAAGGGTCATCCAATTATTGGTACTAAATGGGTGTTTAGTAGGAACAAAGCCCGATTGGTTGCCAAAGGGTATAACCAGGAGGAAGGCATTAACTATGATGAGACTTTTGTACCCGTTGCAAGATTAGAAGCCATTAGGATTCTTTTAGCATTTGCATCATTCATGGATTTCAATTTTTTCAAATGGATGTTAAAAGTGCATTTTTAAATGGTTTCATTGAAGTGGAAAGTGTATGTTGAACAACCTCCCGGTTTTGAATGTTTTGATTTTCCAAATCATGTTTTTAAACTAACTAAGGCCTTATATGGTTTGAAACAAGCTCCTAGAGCTTGGTATGAAAGGCTTAGTTCATTTCTTTACAAAAATAGTTTTGAAAAGAGGAAGGTTGACACCACTCTCTTCATAAAAAGCCATAAACATGACATGCTCATTGTCCAAATTTATGTTGATGATATTATATTTGGTGCTACTAATGAAAAACTTTGCCAAGAATTTGCTAATTGTATGACTAGGGAATTTGAGATGAGTATGATGGGAGAGCTCAAGTTCTTCCTAGGACTTCAAATCAAGCAAGGCAAAGAGGGGATATTCATCAACCAAGCCAAATACACCAAAGAGTTGATCAAAAGATTTGGCATGGAAGGATACAAGACAAGCAAAACCCCTATGAGCACGACAACAAAATTGGACAAGGATGAAAAGGGTAAGAATGTAGATGAAAAGAAATATAGAGGTATGATCGGCTCACTTCTTTATTTAACTTCATCTAGACCCTATATTATACATGCTACATGTTTATGTGCTCGTTTTCAAGCATGTCCTAAAGAATCTCATTTGCATGCCGTCAAAAGAATCCTGAAATATTTGCTTGGCACAATGCATTTAGGACTATGGTATCCTAAGAGTATTTCTTTTGATCTTATTGCATACTCAGATTCGGATTATGTCGGTAGCTTGATGGATAGAAAAAGTACTTCCGGTACTTATCAACTACTTGGTAATTGCTTAGTTTCTTGGTGTTCTAAGAAACAAGTTAGTGTTGCATTGTCAACCGCTGAAGCCTAATATGTAGCTGCGGGATGTTGTAGATCATAAGTTTTGTGGATGAAACAACAATTGAAAGATTATGGATTAACTATTGATCACATTCCCATCAAATGTGATAAGGCTAGTGCAATAAATCTTTCAAAGAACCCAATTCAACACTCTAAGAGTAAGCACATAGATATTAGACATCATTTTTTAAGAGATCATGTACAAAAAGGTGATGTTGTATTGGAATTTATTGATACAACTAACCAATTGGCCGATATTTTCATAAAACCTCTGAATGAAGAACGCATGAACTTCATCAAGAGTGAACTAATGATCCTTGATGGGAGCACTCTTTGATTTAATTGTTTTTGTAAATCTTGTGACATTTGCATAATGGACTTGAAATGAATGCCTTATTTTACTCTTATAAACCTAAGGAATCATCTAAAGTCATATATAAATATTGGAACTTAATGGCAAAAGAAAAATTCTCTTTTTAAACTTAGTTTTGGAAAATTCATTTTGAACCTCTATTCCGCATACGTGATCATGAATTCAAGGACGTGATTAAGGTCAAAGGTTTTTGCTTAAACTGTTTCATTGCTCACGGACGCGATTATCACAATCTCTGTCGCGATCATAAATTGTGATTTTTATTAAAAACCTTTATCATTTTGATTACCCACGCGATATTCAAATCATCGGTGCGATCAATATGTCTGAATTTCAAAATTTATTTCAAAGGATAATCGCGAATGCGACAGTATCAATCTTGAACGTGATTTACAAAACAAATTTTTGATTTTTTGAACTTTGGTGAAACGAGCCTGATCGCGGACGCGATATGTATGTTTCGCTGGAGTGATCTAGATCAAATTCGACCGTTATAGAATTTTTCAAATATCACGGATGCAATCTGAGATCGCGGTCACAATTGGCTTTTAAAATTCAAAAAATATAGATGTTTATAACCGTTGTAAAATGGCTAGTTTTAGATTTTTAGGAGATTTTCTGCCATTTTAAGTCTCCAACATGCCTATATATACCCAATTATGCATATGGACATAAGTTTACTTCTTTTTCATTGATTTTTAAGCTTTTAGGATATATTTCTCTTCTACTCCCCACTCTTTAGAAGCTTAAAAGTCTTTTTCTAAAACACATACATACTTTTTACTCATAAACAATCAAATGGGGAAGAAATCTACAAGGCAAGAGAAAGGGAAAGGCGTAGATCTTCTGGCGGGTTTAGAAAAACATCCAAAGAAGAAAATTGGGATGGTAGATGTTCCTAAAGAGAGGAGAACAACTGGTATCACCGTTAGGGAGTCCCAAGAACAAGAACAAGGACCCCAAACTCGATCTAAAACTGCCTCTCCTAAAAAGACTGTTGGTTCTCCACTAAAAGACATAAAACAACCTCTAAAAGACATGTCACCTCCATCTGACGAGCCTCAACCTCATGAAGCACCCTCTTCACCTCTAGACTTTATAAATGATGAGGAGAGGGTTGAATATAACAAGATTTGGGAGAAATCCTTCTTCAAGAAAAGGTCCATTTCTGACCATTCCCTCACAGTTATGGGAATTAAGGAGGAAATTGATGGGTACCTCCACAACCTCAGTTGGAAGAATTTTGTGAAGCCTAAGTACCCTGGCAACAAAAACCTCACAACAGAATTCCTTGCAACCCTTAAGGTATCTAAGAAGCTTGGACAAGGGTTGGGAACATATGTTTGCAGGTTTAAGATGTTTGGGAAGGATCAAGTAATGCCCAAAACTGCCATGGATGCTTGCTTTGGTTTCTCCAAAGAGGGCATCATCAACTTCAACGATTCGGACATGGGTATTACTAATTTTTGGAGAGAAATATCAGTTGTTCCTAGATTCTTTCCAAGTAACTCTCTTGCAAAATCTCTCAAAACCCTTGGCCTTTTTATGTTGCATAAGATTATTTGTAATTCTGTCCATGCCAAGAAAGAAGGCAATGATAAAATTACAAATAAAGACCTTCTCTTCATGCATTGTACAGTCACACCTCAAACTCCAATCGAAACTTCTTACTTTTTTATTGATCACCTCCTTCATCTCAAGAGATCCAAAGGATCCGCCCTTCTCATTGGGTCCTTTGTCTCTCAAATTGCTTATTTGTTAGCCTTTGACCTCACAAGACCACAAGCTTATCTATTATCCAAACTTGTTTCATTCACCAAAGGGATAATGGACATTGCCTTCTTCACCCAAAAAGCCAACATTGTTTCCAAAAGGCCTGATAATACCTTTGAATACCTTGGAGCAACTTTGGGTAAATTGAAAGGAAAGAGGGGTCTTGAGGAATAAAAGAAGGAAAGGGGAAGGTGCTAAGGCCAAGATGGCCAAAAATGAAAAAAAAAGGGAAGGAAGTAGAAGAAGAAGAGGATGAAGAGATTTCAAGGGCAAAAGAATTGGCTGAGGATATGGTCACTGCTCTTCAACATGTTCTTCTAAGGATGGAAAACCAAGAAACCAACCCTAGGAACTTTAGCATTAAGAACCAATCAAGGGACCATGATCTTCAGTGCATTCATGAGGACATCCAACAGATCAAGGAAAAACTAGGCCTTCCTCCTTGCCAACATGATGACACTACTCCCTTTGATTGGCATGCTTAGTGTTTTAATATTTTTCATGCATTTATCATTTCATTTTTGCTTCATATGTATCAATGATATATTAATTAAATGATATATTATTTTGAGCTTATTTTTTATCTCATTGTTTCCATTATTTGCATTTTATCTATCTTTTTCAAGATTTCAACCATTTCCTAATGCATATGATATCCAATTGTTCCCTTGTACTTAATTTGATTATCAATTATACTCTAACTTTGTGTTTTTGTGTTGACCAAGGGGGAGAAATTTTTGGATTCCTGGATTCCATATTACCTTAGCAAGAGAAGGGAGATGGATTGGATTGAAATTTGCCTTTAAACTTAAGAATGAATCTCTAAGTATATTTGGTAATTTTTAAAATGTAAAACTTTCCTTAGCATTGGATACTAGCTACATTGCTTTTGTAAGATGCATAAGTTGAAGGGGAGCAATTTCCATCAATCACACACTTGTCACTTATTTGCACATTTTCTATCGTTGGTTGTCAAACTCAAAAAGGGGGAGATTGTTGGCCTAAACACCTTCAATCTATCTTATTTTGAGCTTAACAACCTTAATTATATATTTAACAAAGTTTCCAAGTGTGCAGGATTGATTAAAATCAAGTTGACAAGATAAAAATATTTCGGAACCATAAATCACGCCCGTGACATAAGGATCGCCCCCGCGATTCAAGAAATCACCGCCGTGACAAAGTGCTCCAGATTATGCTAAAACTTCTATTTCTTTTTACAGCTCCATCGCCCCTACAATGAAGTGCTCCAGAAAGTTCTAAAACTTTTGTTTCTTTTTGGAACATCTTTGCCCCGCGATATTGTAATCACGCCCGCGACAAAGTCTCTTAGATAGTGTTTAAACTTCTATTTCTATATGTGCACGTGAAATGAAGATCACCTCCGTGACCTGTTGAAATCGTGACCGCGATATATGATTTCGCCCATGTGAAATGGTGGCCAAAGAATCAGTAAGCACAACCTTATCTACGTAAGTTGGTCACGCCCAAGAAATTAATATCGCTCCCGCGACCATCGCTTGATCTCGAGACAAAGTTACCGTTCAACAACTTTTCAAATTTTGCACCCGCGACATAGATTCCGCACCCACGATTCAACGGTAATGATGAAATTTTCAGAAAGTCAACTATCCATTGAAAACAGTTTTTAAACTATTTTCAATAGCTAGTTTTGGGGTTTAAGGCTATAAATACCCCTCTTAATTATGTTTAAAGATAGAACACACATTCTTAGATAGCCAAAGCTCTTGTAATTAATTTTCTAAATTTCTTTATAAATAAATTCTTTTGTCAATTTATTGTGTGTGGGTAGTTAGAGCTCTAGAGCATTTATTGCTTGGGTTGAGTGATCTTTTTACCTTATACAAGTGTCAATCTTTGTAAGGATTAGGAAACACTTGGGTAGGTTTGGTGTTAGCCTTATAAACACTAGGTTTAGGGTGAGCTTTAGTAAACTCTAGGTTTAGAGAGAGCCTTTGAAATTCTCTTTGTAAAGGTTGGAGATAGCCTGTTAAATCTTCATTGTAAAGGTCGTGAGATAGCCTGTGAAATCTCACATTATAAAGGTTGAAGATAGCCTATGAAATCTTTGTTGTAAAGGTTGTAGGTAGCTTGTTAAATCTCCTTGTAATCCATTTGTGGTAGTGAAACCCCAAATTGTGTATTTAGGAGAAGTGGACATAGGTCAAGAGTTGGACCGAGCCACTATAAATTTCTGTCTATTCTTTAAAGCAATTTTTATTTTCTAATTCTGCACCAATTCACCCCCCCCCCCCCCTCTTGGGCATTTCACTACCTCTATTGATGATGTATTTCTTGTTGATGGGCTTAAACATAATTTCTTGAGTATTAGTCAATTGTGTGACAAATGCTATAACGTAACTTTTGACTCTAAGTATTGCCTTGTATCAAATCTAATGGATAACAAGGTAGTGTTCAAGGAAGAAAGGATTAGTAATGTTTACACAATTGACATTAAGAACCTTGCAAACCAAGATGTTAAATGTCTTACGTCTTTTAACAATGACTCTTGGCTATGGCATAGAAAACTTGGTCATGCTAGCATGGAACTCCTAGGATATTTATACAAGGATGACCCTGTTATTGGTCTTCTAAAGATCAAGTTCTCAAAGGATAAAGTTTGTGGACCTTGTCAAATGGGGAAGCAAACCAAGTCCTTTTTTCAACTTAAGAATCATGTTAGCACCACAAGACCTCTATAATTGTTGCATATGGACTTGTTTGGACCTACAAGAGTTGCTAGTTTGAGTGGTATGAACTATGCATATGTGATTGTTGATGACTACTCTAGGTATACTTGGGTATGCTTCTTAGCTCATAAGGATGATGCTTTCTATGCTTTTAAATCTCTTGCAAAATGTGTTTAAAATGAAAAAGGTTTTTACATCACCTCTATTAGAAGTGATCATGAAAGGGAATTTGAAAATGAACTTTTAAAAGGTTTTTGGGATAAAAATAGTATTTTACATTAATTTTCTTCTCTTAGAACTCCTCAATAAAATGGGGCAGTTGAAAGGAAAAATCGTATTTTGGTGGAAATGGCTAGAACAATGCTCAAAGAGTATAATTTGCCTCTTGACTTTTGGGCCGAAGCCGTTAACACCGCTTATTATATTGCAAACCGAGTTTACAAAAGACCTCTGATAAATAAAACTCCTTATGAGCTTTGGGCGGGAAGAAAACCCAAAATTTTCTACTTTAGAGTATTCGGTTGCAAATGCTTTATAAAGGACAACCTTGGGAAATTTGATTCCAAAATCGATGAAGGAGTCTTCCTTGGTTATGCTCTCACTATTAAAGCTTATAGAGTCTTCAACAAGAGATTCTTTGTTATAGAAGAGTCTATGCATGTGGTGTTTAAAGAGACCAACACACTTGATCTGGGAAAGGTTATTTTTGATGATTTTGTAGGTGCTATGGAGGGATTTGACTCGACGAAGTAGCGAGAATCAAGTGGGACAAGTCAAAACAACTTACAAATGGTGGTTGCTCCTCAATAAAATTCAAAGGAAGAAGAAGCTAGTCCTAGTCAACAATAAGTAAATGAGAAACTTCCACCTCACCTCCAAGCTACATCATCATCCATCTACGACCTCCCAAGAGATTGGCAATTCAAAAGAGATCATCCAAAGGACCTCATCATTGGTGATACATCACAAGGGGTAAGCACTAGACTCAAACTCAAAACCCTTAACAATCTAGCCTTCATCTCTCAAATTGAGCCAAGGAACATTAGTGAGACTCTCAATGGTGAGAATTGGATGCTTGTTATGCAAGAGAAACTTAATCAATTTGAGAGAAACAAGGTGTGGAACTTAGTTCCTAAGCCTAAGCATTGCTCTATTATTGGTACCAAGTGGGTTTATATGAACAAGCTTGATGAAAGTGGTATCATTACTAGAAACAAGGCTAGACTAGTGGCTAAGGGATACAACTAAGAAGATGCATTGACTTTGATAAGACATTTCCCCCGGTTGCTAGACTTGAAGCCATGCGCATTCTTCTTGCGCTTGCATCATTCATGGATTTCAAGCTTTTTTAAATGGATGTTTAAAAATGCATTTCTAAATGGCTTTATTGAGGAGGAAGTTTATGTTACACAACCTTCAAGTTTTGAGAATCATGATTTTCCAAATCATATTTTTAAACTTACGAAAGCCTTGTATGGATTGAAGCAAACTCCTAGAGCTTGGTATGAAAGGCTTAGCAAGTTTGTAGTCCAAAATGGTTTTTAAAAAGGAAAAGTACAGCACTCTTTTTATCAAAAGAAAAAGTGAAAACATGCTCATAGTGCAAATTTATGTTGATGATATAATCTTTGGTGCCATTAACTTGTCTTTGTGCAAGGAGTTTTCTACTTGTATGATAAAGGAATTTGAAATAAACATGATGGGTGAGCTCAAGTATTTCCTAGGCCTTCAAATTAGGCAAGAGAGAGATGGCATCTTCATCAATCAAGCAAAGTATACAAAGGAGCTTCTCAAACGCTTTGGGATGGACACTAGCAAGACTAGTAAGACTCCATTGCCATAACAATAAAGTTAAGCAAGGATGAAAGTGGTAAGCCTATTGATGAAAAACTATACCGAGGTATGATTGGATCACTCATCTTTCTACCGCTAGTAGGCTGGATATCATGTTTAGTGTGTGTTTATGTGCTAGATTCCAATCATCACCTAGAGAGTTTTACTTGCATGTCGTTAAGCGCATTTTGAAGTATATGTGTGGCACTTTACATTTAGGACTTTGGTATCTGAAACATGCTTCATTTGATCTTATTGCTTACTCTGATTCGGACTTTGCCGAAAGCCTTATGGATAGAAAAAGTACCTCTGGTACTTGCCAATTGCTTGGGTAAAGTCTCATATCTTGGTGTAGCAAAAAGCAAGTGTTGGTTGCCTTGTCCACCACCGAGGCGGAGTATGTAGCGGCAGGTTATTGTTGTGCATAAGTTTTATGGATCAAATAATAACTGAAGGACTATGGCTATGGTGTTTCACCTATCTCAATTAGGTGTGACAACATTAGTGCCATTAACCTTTCAAAAAAACCCCACACAGCATTCTTGGAGCAAACATATTGATATTCATCATCATTTCTTACGTGATCATGTCCAAAGCGGTGATGTTGTGTTAGAATTTATTGACACCAACAACCAATTGGCTGATATTTTCACCAAGCCCTTAGATGAGGCTCGTATGAACTTCATCAAAGGTGAACTTGGAATGCTAGATGGTGCATCTCTTTGTTAGTACATTCATAGTCCATGTGCATCAATGAACCTTTATGATTTTGGTTGTTTAGAATGTATTTTTAAACCTCTTTCTTTTGGTTTTATTACCCTCAAGGCATGTCAAAACCCTTTTCTAGCTTTTACATGAGTTTTTCAAATCTTTTTTACCCTTTTTTCTGGCATGCACGACCATATGCTATAGACACATGATCATATGAACTTCACACAATCATTCAAGCTTGACACACGATCATGTGTCTGTCACACAATCATGAGTGTCAGGGCAGGCATGTCTTTTTATGTTTTTAAAAATGGTTTTCGAGGGAAAGAGAGAGAAATAACTGCATGTAACAATTATCCTCTCCTATCTGAAGTATATGAAATAATTTTCAATTTTTTAAAACCTTTTCACTTCCATTTCACTTTTTATACTCTCCCTTTTCTCTCTAGGTTTTCCAAAATCAAAACCCCTTTTTATCCTTTGATTTCCCTCTTTCCTTCTTTCATATTCACTCTCCATTTGCATCTCATTCATCATTCAACATAAGTTCTCCTAGCAACAAAGTTCCAAGGACCAAATTCATTGGTCACCCTTCAAGAACCAAGGGTTCCAAGCCTCTTCCACCAGAAAGAAGATCAGAGAGGGTAAAGACTACCACTACTACTGCACATCAAAAAGAACAATTATAAGAACATCAGATTCAAGACCCCCCCCCCCCCTCCATCTCCTCCTCCTTCTAGGTTTCAAGTGCCTAGGGCTCAACGATTAGACTCTGTTCAGACTGCTGAAATAACTCAAGATCAGAAGGATAAGTTCCAGATCATTTCTAGTAGATCATTTGAGCCCTACCATGTCCTCTGTAAGAACACCTTGGCTCGCCTTGGGATTAAGGATCAAGTTATGGCATGGGTGGATACTTTGGACTGGGGTAAGTTCACTTCAATCCCCAATTTGTAAGAACATACCCTCATATGTGAATTTCTAGCCACATTCTACGTGTATCTTAATCCAAGGGCCTTGAAAGGACACTACACTACCTGGTTTATGATTCGAGGGAAGGTCTACACCATCCGGTATGATTCTATCTATAAGATTTTTGAACATTCTTTTACTAGCTATACTACCTTTTCAGATGCATTCGAGGCTGAAGATTTCTGGATCAAAGTCTCTACAAATACACCATTGTGGCTAAGTAGTAAGCATGGCTCCTCTTATCTCTCTTCATTACCTTTGTGGGTATTGCATTGTGTGATTGTCTATTCTGGCAATGTGAGGGGTAAAAGCAATGAAAAAGTCACCAACGCTGACCTTTTCTTCATACGGTGTGCTTTGGAGGGTAAAAAAGTGGAAACCGGCAAGTTTCTCATTGATAATTTGATGCAAATCACCAACTCCAAGGATCCTAAGGTCAATGTTGGTGCTTTTGTGTCCTACATTGCACTTCGGATTGGGGCGATCAAGAATGTGAAAGACATCAACAGTGGAGACATTGCAACCATCTATTCCTTTGATATGGAGTACTTTCATCAAGCTGGAGTTCTCGAATTTCATAAGGCTGATAAGCACTTTATGTATTGGGGTAGTGCTCATAAAGGGTTGCAAGCGATTTTCGGTGTCACCAAGGATAAGGAAGTGATCATCAATGCCATCCAAGACAAATATATGGTTATGGAGACTCCTGTTTATGTCCCGGATGCTCCTATCAGTGATGAAGGCTTAGAAGAAGAAGCCGACATGGATGTTGATGATGAAGAAGAAGAGGACCAAGACTATCAACCAAAAGGAGTTCCATTGACATTCGATGACTTCCATGACACTTTTGGCATCTTCTCCTTTTAGTTCAATCAAGTTACTCATAAGATGACTCAAGACATTGCCAATTTGGGTACTAGCATTGATAACTTCAAGTTCACAATGATGCGAGGTTTGATCGCTTGGAGGGTCATTTTGATGGACTTGAGGTGCTTATTCGGGGTTTAAACTTTGGTGGATCTTCTCAACCTCCTCCAAATGCTTGATGTGGAAGATTGAAGACCCCTTTAGATCTAGCCAAAGGGGGAGAAGATGTTTGATTTTGTTTGCATTGCATGAACATTACATACATTGCATTGCATTTTGTGTTTTTGTTTTGTGGTTTGTATTTTATGGCCTAGTATTGTTGGCCTTTAAAACTTGGTTGTGGATGCTTGGTTATCTCTTATATATATATGTGTGTGTGTGTGTGTGTGTATGTGTGAATTGTTTGCCCTTTATTTGCCTTTAATCTCTCTTAATTTGTTTTTTTATATATGTTCTTTGTTTGAGGGGGAGCATTTTACCTTCTAACCTCACTATCTTTGACTTAGAGAGTATTGTCTACATAAAAAAGGGGGAGATTGTTGATCCAAGATCCCTTTTGATGTATACAATAATCATCTAAGTTATGAATTTAACCTTTCCTAAAGTATTTTGTAGAAAATTTTCAAATAGGGTAAAAGGCACGATCGTGTGTACTAAGAAACAAAAACCATACTAAGACGAGCAAACTTCACACGAGGCATACCAAGGGATGCACAATCGTGTGTTTTCCTTATGCACGATCGTGTGTAGGGATGCACGATCGTGCATTCGAGTACCAGTAACTATGCAGCTTTATGAAGGAATCTGCATGAGCCACATAGACGATGAAGTCTCGTGCACACAAGCAACATGCACGATCGTGCATACCCAGTGCATGATCGTGTAATTTCTTTCTTTTGCCAAGTCAGCTTTTTCAAAAGGCCCAAGAAGCAGCCACGTCATCACGCACGATCGTGCATGCAGTTATAGAAAAGACAACCCATTTGTTTTTATCCAAATACGAATTTATTTCATATTTTAACTTACTCCAACGGCTAGAAAAGTCTTAGGACCTACAAATAGAGTGTCAAAACACTTCATTAGGGTTACACAACCTAAGATTAATATTTGAATCCTTTGAAGCACTCTCTTATATATTTTACTCTTGTTCTAGCAAAACTTTTTTATTATTTGTTTAAGCTTAAGCCTTGTGAGCTCTGTCTGTTCTATGCAATCTTGCTAGGGTTATGTATAGGTTGAGAGATAGGTTTTCTTGTTAAAGGTTGAAGAGTTTACCTTCAAAACTCTTGGGTTATTTGGTCTTAGTGTGAGGATCCTTGGTTTGGTTTAGGTTGGGTGATTAGCCATTAAAATCACTTGTAAAGGTTTAGTGTTGGCCTTGAAAACACTTGTACTAATTGAAGATTAGTGGAAACCCATTAGTTGTTGGGTAAGTGGATGTAGGCAAATCTTAGCTGAACCACTATAAATTTGTGTGTTCTTATTTCTGCATCTATTTTCATTTTTATGATTAAATACCTATTCACCCTCCCCTCTAGGTGCCATTAAGGATTTGAGTGTTCTTCTTTTCTTAGCTGTATCTTATGGATGGCAGATGCAATTTGATATTTCCAATGCCTTTGAAGAGGAGGTATTTATGAATCAACCTACAGGGTTTAAAAATCTGCTTTTCCTTCTTATGTTTACAAGTTAAAGAAATCCATTTACGGTCTTAAACAAGCATCACGTCAATGGTTTAAGTGCCTCTCTGCTACTCTTCTTCGGCTGGGTTTTCATAAAAGCAAGACCGATACCTCCTTGTACATTTATCATACTAAGGCTGCTCAATCGTATTGCCTAGTATATGTTGATGATATTTTATTCTTGGATAGTGATAATAATCTTCTTCTCAACATTACTACGCAATTACAATCAACCTTCAAACTTCGTGATCTTAGAGACCTTACAAACTTTCTCTGTATAAGTTACTAGCTCTCCAACCAGGCTTCATCTTTCATAAGCCAAATATATTCGAGAATTGCTTTCAAGAGCTAACATGGATACTACAAATTCTATAGGTACTCCTGTATGTCCTAAAACGAAGCTGACTTTGAGTGGTACATTATTTTTGGATGCAACTCTTTATTGAAAAATTGTTGGTGGATTACAATATCTTTGTATCACTCGTCCCAATATTTCTTATGCTATGAACAAAGTCTCCCAATATATGCATGCACCAAAGGAAGAACATTGGTCGGTGATCAAGCGAATTTTAAGGAATTTGATCGATACTCTTTCTCATGGGTTGCTCATTCAAAAAGGTAATCTTAATGCTATTTTTGCTTATTATGATGTTGATTGGAGAGGTGATGTGGATTACCGTCAGTCCACTTCTGGTTTTGCTATTTTCTCGGAAATAATTTGATCACTTGGGGTTCAAAGAAACAAAAGACCGTCTCTAAGTCCTCTACAGAGGCTGAGTATCGAGCTATCACTCATACTATTCTTGAACTTGAGTGGCTAAAGTCAATACTTAAAGAACTTCGGGTTAATGTTTCTCCTTCTATTTTATGGTGTGATAATTTAAGTGCAATGTATTTGACTGCTACACCAATTTTTCATTCAAGGTCAAAGCATTTAGAAGTAGATTTTCATTTTGTATGTGAATGTGTAAGCAACAAGAGTTTATTTGTTCGTTATATCTCTAGAAAGGATCAAATTGCAGACTCTCTAACAAAGCCATTGCCGAAGAGTCTGTTCCTTCTTTTACGATCTAAGTTGCTGATTACTACACCTCACCATCAATTTGTAGGAGGGTGATAGGAATATATATTTGATACGTAATTGTACATTATAGTTCTATTAGGATTGGCAACTGTGTTGCCCTACATACTATTGTATTGCTGTATATATAATGATGTTTGTCAATAATAATACTCTGTCGTTCACGTTAACATATAACATTCAAACGTTTTGGGACCACGGTGCAAAACGAGCCCTTAATCGAAAGTTCTTACGTGAATTGTTATTGAAGTTGATGGAGCACCACGTGACACCTAAACTCATATGGTATACTTAGTGGCATGACGACCGATGAAATGTCACATTGCACCAAGTGTCAATGACATGTTTTTTATAAAACGCATATTCAGATTTAGATGCTGCATTTTTATTTTTTCCGTATAAAGTCCTTACACTTTTATTTGTTCAGATTAAGTTTCAATATTTTTATTTTGGTTCACATTTGGTCCCTATGGTGTGTCCAAAACCTATTAATGCTGTTATCTTAACTCTATGTGAAACATATACTTAGGTCCTGGCACTTTATTTTTTTTAGATTAGATCCCTGCACTTTTATTTTTTTAAGATTAGATACTTGCACTTTTATTTTGTTCACATTGAGTCCCTACACATTTATTTTTATAAACATTTAGTCTCTCTATAATTAGTCTCAATTTTCATAATTATTTTGACCGTCTAATCAAGATGCCCAACAAAGAAATGAAATGAAAATGAACATCAAATAATATTTATGCTTATATGCTTACACAAAACAACAAATGAAACATAATTTAATTTGTTAAATGGACAATGACATTTTCAAAAATAAAAATACCCACTTGAGATTTAACTCCAAAACAAACAACAATTACAAAAATAATTCTCTCTTCTTACGGAGATCACTCTTTCAACTAAAAGGTAATATAATAGAAAGATAAACGAAAGACCATTTTTTAAAAAATGGAGAAAATCTGAAGTACATTTGTTGTTCTTCTATTAGTAATAATACTCCCTCTATCCCAAAAAAATTGACACTTTTGGACAAACACGCATATTAAGGAAGTTAGTTTAACTAGGTAAAATGTATTAATTCACTAAGAAAAAGTCACAGTTACCCTTATTTATTAAATTAATTCCTTGAAACTTATATTGAAATTAAAGTCCACATAATAATAAATAAGGGCATATATGACATTTCATCACTTTGAGTATTAAATTACTGTTCATAATTTGGAATAAGAAATCCCTCAAAATTGTCCATCTTTTTGGGACAGATGGAGTAATATTTTTCATATGTGGCATTCATATTTACACGTGTATTTTCTTTTCCTAATGTGTATTCTTCACATAGTATAGAGGGACTAAATCTTAAAAAATAAATGTTGAATGCACAATTATGAGAGGGACTAAATGTTAACAAAAATAAATGTGCTGGG
>CANYLF015911903.1:0-11560 GCA_948193215.1 Bocquillonia castaneifolia
TTAGATGTCATTTTAATTTTATATTATAGAGTAATGCTCTTTAAATGGAATTAATTAAATATACTTGGTATATTTATCATGATTTTAAAATGGGTTTATTTAAAGTAACTTAAACTACTACTAATTTTAGTTAATTTATTTAAAAATTTACTTGAGTCATGAAATAATTAGTGATAATGGATGAGATTTTTATTAGAGCCTTAGATGGGTATTGGTGAGTTAGTAAATATTTTGGGTTATATTTTCAGGGAGGTTAGCCTAGGCTATGGGGAGATGCTGTTGAAATTTCAATAGAACTTAAAAACATAAGTCGGATATATTTAATTATCGAGTTATATGTGAACATGGTTTTAGGATTAATTGTTGATCAATTGGTGGATGAGAATGATAAAGTACTTTAATTGCTTAATGTGGATTATAATATCATCTGCAAATTTGGTGAGTGACTTCTTTATACTCAACCCCTTGCTTTATTAATTCAAGTTCTTTATAATCGATTCTTTATTTTTCTATGATTATTCTTATTGATAACTCGCTTATATTTACATTGTTATTTGTTAATTATACTGCATTATTCAATCTTGAGTTCTATATGTTCATTGTTGATATTGTTTATGATTTACATGCATATCCACGCATGTCAAGCATTGAGAGTAAGAAATATTATAATAATTTTGAAGTAATAGGGAAATTGTATGATATTATGCGGATAAAGTGAGATATGAGTTATCAGAATATTTCTAGTATTGAGTTCTATGTTTTTGGATTGATGAGATCGTGTAATGCTATTGTATAGCATTGAAAATATATTTTTATTTTGATATATGGTGCTCAGTGAATGAGATGGATAAATATATTTGAGGAATGGTGACTGGTATATGCCTTGTATCATACATGATATCTAATTATATTTTTCTGATCAGTTGTGAATGAAATTTTATATGGATATAGTTATGGTACGATTATTGGATTGGTGCAGTTGGATGAGCTGCCTGAGATTAAGAGTTTTCACTACTGGATATATGTGAATATATATAGTATTTAAATATCATGATCGATTTGATCTAAAATATAATTTTATATCTGTTTGATACTTCGGCACATTACTGGAAATCAATATTAATTTCTAGGTGTTAATTTAAATGGTTATTGATGGAATTTAGAATAAAAGAGAGATTATTGTGGAGAATGTGTTTCATTCATTTTCATTACATGCATTCATATTGCTTATTTTTATATCTTTAGGCATTTTTCTTGGCCCTGCAGATATTTACGGCTCACTAATATTTGTAGGATTAATAGCCTTAAGGAAGTTGAGGATTAGAGGTCCGAATTGCTAGACACCAAGGTCCGGACGGTTTAGATGGAGCTTATATAGATATTGTTATATTTGGAGAATTTTTGATAAATTGTATAAAAGATATATTTATATTTATGGTTGAGATTGTTAAGTTTAAGCTTGTTACGAGTTTCGGTGGCACATAGCTTATCCATTCCTTAACGCCGGTCCGACCCAAGTTTGGGTCGTGACAATAAAATCTTAATTGATGGGATGAAGAACTTCATATTTTCAATTTAAGAAAGTAGTTGCAGTAGCAAATACACACAGAGCACTGGTTGCAGCTATTCAAATAAATCGATCGAGTTTTTAGCTATTATATACTTTATCTTTTCAGATGTGATTTCATATCCAGGGAAAATTATATTTTTCTTCACACACATATATACGTGTTCCATAATTATATTACCCTCAAATGATACATATATAATTTTTGAATTCTTAGTACTTGATTATTTTGTTTGCCATTGTGAAAGACCAATAAGAATTTTGTTAAAATTTAGTTTTTTTTGTCAAAAAAAAGTGGCAATTATTTTTGGAACTATTTATAATTTTTTTGCTACAGATAAAATCCTATAATTGGTGAAGCGAAGAGCATGAAAATCAACCAGCATGTGCCTGACTATGTACCAGGTTTTAAATTTATAACGAAAATTTAATAATTAAAATATATATATATATATATATATATTTTTTTTTTTTGTCTTAATTTATTTACTAATAATACAGCGGATACTACAAGTGAAAATGTTTTGGCAAGTGCTATTGGAGATAACATTGTTGGCATGCTCTTGCTTTGCAACAAATAAAGGAACAACTAGTACTAACTGCTCGAATTCATGTGGGAATGTGAATGTTTCTCATCCATTTGGAATTGGAGATGAAAGTTGTCCTTTTAGTTCAGACTTTCTTCTGCACTGCAACAAGAATGGCAGTTCATCCTATCTGCTTCTAGGCAATAGCAGTACTAGTATTCGTGTTCTTAACTTATCGTTGGAAGAAGGAAGGATGATAATCGAAGTGGAAGCCGGTCAGGATTGTTACAGTTCAGGCAAGATGGTTTCTAGTTCGACATACAATATCACATTTGGATTACATAGTCCCTTCACATTTTCGTACACGAGAAACAAGCTTCTTGCTCTGGGTTTCGATACGATTGGCTCGCGTTTCAGACTTGTATAGGGATAATGTTATTAGAGGGTCTTGTAGGGAATGTTTAAAAAGTTGATTATTCAAAAAGTTATTGCTCTGGAGTTGGATGCTGCCAGACTTCAATTCCAATGGGACTAAAAAACTTTGTGGCGGGAATAGGCAGCGTGTCAAATTATAGTGAGAATGTGAACTATATATGCAATCTTGATCGATGACGAAAATGTTGCTTATGCGAGCAACGTTAATCTCACCGAGTACCCAAATGACAGCAGTTTTAAGCCGCGTGTTGTGGTCGATTGGGTCGTAGATAACAAGACTTGTAAAGAGGCCGAGGCTGCTGCTATTATACGCATGTGGCTCTAACACCGTCTGCACAGACTATGTCTCTGGTCCTGGATATCGCTGCTCGTGCAAAGAAGGGTTCACAGGGAACCCTTATGTGCAAGGATGTCAAGGTATGTTAAACCCGTTGAAAATGCATTGTGTGTATTTAATTTCATCTCCATGCAAGTATCTGATCTTTTAGCTGTTTTCCAGATATTGATGAGTGCAGCTACCTGGAAAAGTATCCCTGTGATGGATCTTGTACCAACACAATTGGGAGCTACACATGCCGTTGCCCACCAGTCATGCATGGAGATGGTAAATTGGGTTGCAAAGGAATTGGTACAACTGCTTTGGACTAAGATCATGCAATAATGTTTCTCAAACTTTAACCATCTCGATCATTTCATTTCCCCTGTTTTATCCTGTCCTAGTTCTAGAACGAACTGTATACATATCTTATGAAAACTTCTTAGTAAGTATAGATGATGATATAATAATATCATTCTGCTCTCGCATTTGCACAGGTATAAGCTTGGGCTTTGGAGTGATTTTTTTGTTGGTTGGGTTCTACATGCTGCATAAATTCATGGAGAAAAGGAGGCATCTGGAGAATAAAAAGAAATATTTCAAGACAAATGGTGGCTTGCTACAACAGATCTCTACAAATAATGGCAAACTTGAAAAGATAAGGATTTTCACTTCAGAGGAATTTGATAAGAACACTGACTTTATAATGAGGATGGTGTACTTGGAAAAGGAGGCCAAGGCACAGTTTATAAAGGAATGTTATCAGATGGAACCATTGTAGCTGTGAAAAAGTCTGCTAAGATGCATGAAAGCCAAACTGTGCAGTTCATAAATGAAGTTGCCATTCTTTCCCAGATTAATCACAAGCATATAGTTAAATTGTTAGGCTGCTGTTTGGAAACTGAAGTTCCATTGCTAGTATATGAATTTGTCTCTAATGGCTCACTTTGGAATCAAAAGAGGAGTTTGAATTTGAATTTCCTCTTCAAAATACTGACCGCATGAGGATCGCTAGAGAAGTGGCGATGGTGCTGGCCTACATGCATTCTGCTGCTTCTATACCAATTTACCACAGGGATATAAAATCTGGCAACATACTTTTGGATGAAAAACTGAGAGCAAAGATTTCGGACTTCAAGATCAGTTCCAGCTGAGAAAACTCACTTGACCACTTTCGTTCAAGGTACTTTTGGATATGTGGATCCTGAATATTTTCGGTCAAACCAGTACACTGATAAAAGTGATGTCTATAGCTATGGTATAGTTCTTGTTGAGCTCCTGATGGGACAAAAGCCAGTTTCAGATATCATTATAGAAGGAGAAATGGGTTTGGCTGCAAACTTCATGTCAGCAATGGAAGCGATGCGTCTCTTTGATGTATTGGATCCTCAAGTTCTGGAAGGGGTAGAAGAAGAGAAGCTCATTGCTATTGCAAACCTGGCAAAACGATGCTTGAATTTAAGCAGCAAGAAAAGGCCAACAATGTCAGAAGTTGCATTAGTACTGGAGAATTTGGAAAGATCTCAAAACCATCAAACTCCTCAGCCCATTTTCCAGTATGAAGATTTTGTAGGAACATCAGGTGAATGGGATGCTATTTCAACAGGAAGAATGATGAGCAAAAATGAATTGGAAATGAAACTAATTTATAATAATGTCTCAAGCAACTATCAGCATGTCACTATTTGAAATAAATTGGAATTAATGACACTAATTAACAATGATAATAAATGTATCTCCCATCTGTCACCATTACTAAAAGTGTGAATGAGAATGAATGCCAAATACATTTCTATTGGTTTATCACCCTTTACATCGTGCATAAATGAAAGGTAGTACTTTTGCCAACCATCGCATTTGTATCAAATACAACACTCAATTGTCTCAACTGAACCTACACAGTAATTTGAGAATTCACAGTATGTGAAGTGAAATGAACAATTTATTTCCCATATGGAGTTGAAAAGCTTCAAGCAAAGTTACCCAAATCAGCTATAAAAAGAAGAGTTCTACAAGATAAAGAGTTCCTCACATAATCAATAGTTCCATATCCAGCGGACACATAAAGAAGATTCTTAATCTGTATGGCATCGAGCAAAGCCATCTCCCATTTGAGTTCAGTTGCAGGCAAATCGGCAAATGTTGCAGACAGGAAATCTCTCTGCATATATACTTGACTTAAAAGCTCAGGACATTTTATAATCTACCCCATGATCTTAAACTCGAATTCTTCTTCCAGAATGAAAAAATAATCATTTAAAGGGAAAATATATATTGTTTAAACGTCATGGTGATTCTAAAATATAATATTTCATACTTAAAGGGGAGAAAATCTTTACCTCCAAAAATATTTTTATGTAATAAATTTATTAATATGGAAGTAGATGGCATCAGGTTCCAGAACTGTGGTGTTCCTTTTGGTTCCAATCTTCTCGTTGTTTTTCTTTTTTCTTTTTTTTCTGCAACAAATAAATAAATCACTTTTACTCTCCATATTTATACAACCATTTTTAGATGGATTTATATAACCAAATTCACCATTGATATTTGAAACATTTTTTTTTTCATTTAAATTATAAAACAAATCATATGTGCCAAGATTGAACTTCAAATTTATACACAGTAAAATCTCCATAGAGTCGTATTGTTGGACCATACAAAATTTTATTACTATAAAGAGGTTATAACTTAATTGAGTTTTGATCAAAAAATTGTTTCACATATTTTTGTTCTCATGATAACTTATAAGAAAAAAATATAATATTTTCAATTAATTAATTATTAAAATATCTAAAATTATGATATATAATTAAAAAATATATAATTTAAAAAAATGGTAATTTAATTAATTGAATGGTTAGTTTAAAAAGTTTAAATCCTTTTTAAAAATTAGAAACATTCTAGTTTCAATAAGAAGGTAAACATACTAACAGATCATTTAACACTTAAGAATTCAAAATAATTGTGATAATTCTAAAAAATTATTTTACATGTTTTATTTTAGATAAAATTATGCGTATGTTTATATACACACTCGAATATATATAAATATATAAAAAATATTATTATGTGAAGATAATTTTTATTAAGGTGGAACTTAAAAAAATTATGACTTACCACAGTGGAGGTTATTTTTTTAATTCCTATACAAACTTCTAGTTGTTTCTCAGATATCGATGAGTGCCGCTACCCGTAAAAGTATCTGTGTGATGGTTCTTGTACCAACACAACATGTTAGCAATGGAAGAGAAGAATCTCCTTGATGTATTGGATCCTCAAATTTTGGAAGGGGTAGAAGAAGGGATGCTTATCGCTATTGCAAATCTGGCAAAACATTGCTTGAGCTCAAGGAGAAATAAATGGCCAACAATGGCAGAAGTTGCATTGGAATTGGAGAAATTGGAAAGGTCTCAAAACCATTAAACCCTTGAACCCAGTTTCCAGGTTGATTGTTGGCTTTTGTGGCATCAATCCATCTTATTTTGAGTTTAACAACCATTTATCTTTGTTTAACAAAGTTCCCAAGTGTATAGGTTTTCAAACAAGCTAGTTTTTCAGCACTCCTGCAAACCGCGCCCGCGAAAAGGGGAGTCGCGCCCGCGGCTATATATCACACCCGAAATGAGGAAATCACCCCCGCGACCAGCGACAAAGCGCGCCCGCGAAAAGGAAATCGCCTGAACTTTTCGGTGAAAACTTAGAAGGCTTCCGTGCAAACATAGATTCGCGCCCGCGACATCCCAAGTCGCACCCGCGATTTGAGAAATAGAAAACCCCTTTCTGAAGGTTCAAAGTCACGCCCGTGATGGACTAAATCGCCCCCGAGATTTAATTAGAGAGAAGCCACTCCTCAAATGAAATTAAGCCGCTACACAATGACAACGCTAAATCGCCCTGCGGTTTGATCAAAGAAGAAGCAGCTCTAAAAGTAATCAAAATGCCCTTTCAAAAAAGGTTTCTTCGCATGGGCGGGTTTGATCAAACAAAGAGCCACTCCTCATAAGGGCATCTAGCTGTTTCACCAAAGGTGTCTTCTTCGCAACGTGATGCACTAATTACTCTTACGGTTTGATCAAGAAGAAGCACTCCTCAAGGCAAGCAAGCCGCTCCTCATAAGCATCTTCTGCCCAGCAATTTCACGCCCGGGATTATAGATGTCGCACCTGCGGTATTCAAGGGAGTCTCTAAGAAAACTAGCCGTTGGAAAGATCGCGCCCGTGACCATCAAGCCGTGCCTGTGACCTGACATTTTTCAGTGCTTTTGCTGAAAAAGTTTCTAGCCATTGGACACACTTTTGAGGTTGTCTCTAACAGCTAGTTTTGGGTATTTTGGCTATAAATACCCATCATATATGTTCTTCATGTAAGACCATTAATTCTTTGATAGCCAAACTCTTATAAACTTATTTTTCAATCATTTGTAACTATTTGGTTATTTGATTATGGGTAGCTAGAACTTTAGAGCATTTGTTGCTTGGGTTGAGTGAATTAATTATCCATGTACTAGTGTCAATTCTTTGTGAGTTGGGGAAGAGTTGGGGAACCACTAGGGTTAGGTTTAGAGAGAGCCTTAGAATTCTCTTTGTAAAAGTTGAAGATAGCCTATTGAAATCTTTATTATAAAGGTTTAGTGTTAGCCTCTTGGAAACACTAGGGTTTGTGAGTTAGCCTTGGGTAAAACTCATTGTAAATGTTGGAGATAGCCTTGTAAATCTCCTTATTATCCTTGGTGGATAGTGGAACCCCAAATTGTGTATTTGGGAGAGTGGATATAGGACAAGTTGGGTCCGAACCACTATAAACCTTTTGTGTTCTTCTTTTCTTCACTAATACATTCTTAAAGTATTTTTTAATTTCTAATTCCGCACCAATTCACCCCCTCTTAGTTCCTACAATTGATTTTCCCGAAATTTAATTAATCGACCCGATATTAAATTAAACGGGTTTAATGTTCAAAAATTAAAAATAATAGCTCGGGTATTATTTCAACGTAAATTTCTACATGAAAGTGTTATAATGTTATACGAACTCGTGGTAAAAATTTCAGCTCAATCCGAGTTCAGGATGAAAAATAATTGAAGAAAAGGACTGAAATGAAAATGAGAAACTTTGCTTATATCTCTTAACCCTGCAGACGGACTCAATTGAAAATAAAAATTTCAGAGACAAATATCCACTGTAGCACCCAGATTCTCCCAACATAGTCACTGTAGCACTCAACGAATTTTTCGATCATTCTTCCTGCTCCGGTCATCATTTTTGACGATTCAAGTGTCTAAATTATAGTACTCGGAGAGACCAATCCATAGACACCAAAATCATGGCCTGCCATGACATGTAGAGGACGAATCGAAGCTCGAAAATTTTTGACATTTCGGTCACTGTGGAACTCATATCTCCTGCCATTTTTGAGCTTCCAAACTACCAAAAACGAGTTCAGAGCATCCTAAAACGTGGGGAAAGGGTGATTTACGATCGTGACAGGCCGAAAAACACGCTGATCAGAGGGGAGAAGACTCAATGGTGCCGCAATGTTTCCAGGTCCGATCCCGCCACCGTGGTGCTTTTTGTTGGACTAGCTGAAGGTATATTTGGACTCCTGGGGTCCTAATCTACAAGTCTGGAGCTTTGGAGCTCCATCGGACCACCTCGGCTGGCAGCCGGAGGAGTCCTACTCTGGTGAGGCCATTTTATATTTTTAAAAAATTTAGAAAAATATTATGAGTAATTTTCGTAACTGCAATTCGGTATAATTCATTACGGTTTTTAAATTAAAAATCCCGGAAGTTAAAATACGATCTATGAAAATCAAAAAACGCGCATTAAGTGTTTAATTTAGATGTTTAAGCTTTAACTATATTATTAGAATATTAAATAAGGTATATTGAGATAAAATTGGAATTTAAATGAATAAGTTAGATGGTTAATTAATTTATTGAATAATTAATCGGACCGTAAATCGAATTAAGATGGTAAATGTATTAGATAGAAAAATGATAATAAATGATTTTGATAGAAATTAAATGAGAATAAAAAGGTAGATAAAATGTTACGATCAATTAAATATAAATAAGTAAATAAAATGTTAGTAATTATTGTTATGATATTATATTGATATTGATTAAGGTAAATTGAATATAAATTTACAAATAAGATAATGAAATAAATTAATATAAATGGATAGGTAAAACATTATTGATTAATATTACTATGATATTGATGGATATTAAATGTATAAAATTAATAAGTAATGTGGCGAGATGGTTTGATGATAATAATAATAATAATAATAATAATAATAATAATAATAATAATAATAATAATAATAAGGAAAGATAAAATATTATTATTATTGCGATATGGTCGTTTAGGTAAATCCGAGTATTTTGGTAGGCTCGGTATGTGGCGATGACGATAGAAGTATATTTTCTTGCAGAATCAGGCTCCACTAGTTGGAGAGATATCCGTTTTACAAAGGAAATGATGCTGAAATTTCGGTAGAGCTTTCCCGTAAAACGCGTAGTCAGGTTTAAACGTTAGAAATATAAATTACGATCACCATTAGAAGTAAACCAATAAGTATACGATACGTTATATAGAATTTTAGAATTCTTAGTAAATTAGGATGTTATTCATTAATCTAAGTTATTATCATTAATTATATTCTGTAGAGAATCCCAGAGGTCAAAGCGGGTTAGCGGTGCAAGAGTGATTTGAGTCAAATGCAAATATCAGTGAGTTAATTTCATATTTATGATATTGCTCGTAGAATGCATGCTATTAATTTATATAGAATTTTTTTATATATTTTCAGTTATCAATAATTATTATATTTATTAAATATATATACATTTATATTTTATATTAAAGCATATCGATATCATGCATAAATAATTATATGAATATGTGTGCATTGATTGATTTTTTATATATGCTTATATTATATATTTTATATATACATGGTAATATGGAATTGAAAGAATACGTGAATGTGATAAATGAAAAGAAATATGTATAGCCTGTAAATAGTATTATATTTATATGTTGTATGGAAAATTTTGATATAATGATTGTGATATGATATTATGGAATGAATATGCTTCTATGATTCTGTGCTTGCGGACAGAGGATAGTTGTGGGACGAGCTACCTGATGGATGTCATCAGGCTGTGTGCACACAGGAGTTATGTATGTTGATTGAGATTGGTGTTAAGGATGGGGCATGCTCGGTTGTGGATCTCGGGCACCGATCCTTTATTGATATGTTGTAACTGTGGCATGCTCGGTTGTGGATCTCGGGTGACAGTTATAGCAAATGTGTGGGGCAAGCTCGGTTGTGTATCTCGGGCGCCAGACGAATATTGGATAAAGAGAAAAAATTAGAATAAGAGAGCTAGAAGGGTTGTGGGGTAGAGGGTTACTAGGTGTTATACCTCAGTCCTCCTCCTTGATTGTTATGAATGTTGCATTCATTGGAATGTTGTGTGTATACATTATATATATTTATTATGAATGTTGTGTGTGGCTTAGGTTGCATTTCGTAAATATGCGATTGACTTACTCAGTGAGGTCTGACTCCCCTCAACCTATTTTTCTTTTAGGGATCTTATATTCAGACTTCACATGTTAGCACTCTTTGCCAGTTTTCTTTTTCACTGGCTGTTAAGTATGCTTCGGCTTGGTGTATCATATAAATGCATTTAGACTCTAGAGCTACAGTGGTGATCTATTGTTTAAAATGCTTAAGTTCATGAGTTATAGTAAATTATTTAATATGCATTTGCTTATTTATAATATTACTATTAAAGTAAATGAATAAATTGATGATAGTATAAGTAATTGTAAAGCCCCAGGTAGGATGCCAATTTTCATAATTATTAAGTATTACAAATACTAATATTATTACTATCATTATTAATATTTTAATTATTTAATTATATAAAGGAATTACATGTATATGTATATGCATTCGTTGATCAATCATTTTCATCAAGTACAAAATGATGAATATATATTTATGTTTATTGGGTTTAGGCTTGGTACGGGTTCCGGTAGTCAATCGCTTTCCTGTTCCCTAGTACCGATCATGAACCCGGATTTGGGTCATGACAAATAGTAAGAATCAAGTCCCAACTAAGAAAAATATGCCAAATATGCTCTATCCGTCCTGTTTCCTGAGAAAAAAATAAAAAAGAAAACTATAAATTATTATGCCGAACTATATTCCCCAGAATTGTTAATTATTTTTATTCGGCAGTTATTTTTGAAAATAAATAGCCGAGTAAATTAGGTAACTATAAATTTTTAGTGACAAAAATAGAAATAAAATACATAAAGAAAAAAGAATGGTACATTTTATACTTAGGAATTGAAAATTTACTTTGTTTTTATTTTTTATTGCTGTAAATATACCGATTTAATATCAAGAACAAAAACGAAGAGATAGAATTTCAACAAGAAGAAATTAAATATAATAAAATAAATAAAATAATTAACTATATTTAATTAAAATAGAGGAGAATGAAACAAATGTACAGAAGAAAAGAACATCAAGATTAGAATAAGAAGCCCTTAAAAAAAAGACTGGAATAGGAAAGTAAAACAAAAATAAATAAATAAAAACAAACAAAAATAATAATCGTAAAGGAAATTGAAAGAAAAATACAAAAACATGAATTTCAGCAATATTAGGCTCAGTGTGATGGCCATTGCAAA
>CANYLF015912847.1:0-10169 GCA_948193215.1 Bocquillonia castaneifolia
ATACTAATCTTAATTCATTGTTATTCCCACAACAATAACCAATTAGGGACATTTAGAATAATTAATAATATTATTCAAGGACATTATTATATAATAAACATGCAAATCATGACAATAATAAATTCTCATAAATAGTCAAAATACCATGTCCATATAATAGGCTTAGGGCATTATTACTAACACCTTGACTAATGTAATATCATGTTAAATTATCTTTAAATTTGATATTTGTTTATTTTGCTATTCTCAACTTATACATTGTATTCAAAAAATATGAAATTTTTTAATTATTTATTTTTGAATGAGAATTAGCATCGGATATTTTAGAAAGAAAAAATCAAAATGAAAATCATTATTAAAAAGGTAGAATTCATTTTTATAAAACATAAAACATTCAATTAAATTTATTTAAAATTTTATTATTTGAATAAAATAATAATAAACTATAAATAATATATATTTATTTTAATTTTATATTTTAATTAATTTTTTTATTGATTTAAAAAAAATTAAAAATAACCCGCACAAAAAAATCAAAAAGAAAAGAAAAAGAAGTCATTGTTTCACTCTACAATTCAGTAGTGAAAGTTAGACCCACATATCCTGTACCTTGTGTTAACTAAAAAGCACAATCCCTTGTTTTCTCTCACGATATTTTTATTTCTTCCCCAACTTTATCAATCAAAATTAAATATTAAATATATTCACGGAAGGGACTATTTAGCTAGCTCACATTTCTAAGTCTAAAGCCAGAGAAACCATATACACATTTATAGAATAATACCCAAGTTTCCAATTCTTGCTTTTGCATCATCATTAACTGCCAAAGGCTTAAAGGGAATTCTTGCTTTTTGTTACTCTGCAGCCTTTTTCAGGTCTCACCTATTTCCCCATTTTCTCTTCATTTGATCTAATTTTTAGTTTTTTTTTTTCTGTTTAATTTTAGTGGGTTTTTATTTATTTTTCATTTTGCATTTTTGTGGGTTTTAGTTGTTTTTCACTTTGGTTTAGTAATCAAGGTCTCTCTCTTTTTTTTGGGTTCTTGGGGAAGCTTGGTTTCAGTTGTATTTTTTCTATTAATTAGTTAGAAAAAAATACTGTCTTTGTTACTCAATTGTGCTTCAAATTTAAAACTTTGTCATGTAGAGCACACCCTTTGTGGGTTTCATTTTGTTTATTAATTTCCGCAGTAGAGTGTTATATGGTATACATTTTCTAATTACTGATATGCATCTTTTTAATTGTCTTTACACAGGTCTTGGAAGTGAGTTTTCTTTGACATACAATTAACATTTTTAAGACAATTTGGTGTTTCATCTTGCTTTTGTACGTCAAACTTAATTTAAGATGGCAGCTTGTGTGTCGCCCTATTGTACAACTTCTGATACTAGGAATCCAATGGGGATGTTAACTGTTCTTGGAGGGAGAGTGTCAGTGGAGAATCATATGGGATGCATTGGTTCTCTTAGAATGTCTGATGATAAGAATAGGTTTTCGGGTGTTTCCCAGAAGGCAAACTTTCCTCCTTTTAAATGTTCGGCGAAATTGCACAGTGTCAGTCCTTATCCAAAGAAAGACCCTTTTCTGGATCTGCATCCTGAAATATCAATGCTTAGAGGTGAAGGGAACAGCACTGTGTCCACCCCAAGGAAGGATAATTCAAGTGGAACTGTTACTGATAGCTTAGGGCATGAATCTAGTCCAAATAATTATAATGAAGCTAAAATCAAAGTTATTGGTGTTGGAGGTGGCGGGTCAAATGCAGTCAACCGCATGATAGAGAGCTCAATGAAAGGCGTTGAGTTTTGGATTGTCAACACTGATGTCCAAGCCATGAAAATGTCTCCTGTATTTCCAGAAAATCGTTTGCAAATTGGTCAGGAGCTGACTAGAGGTCTTGGAGCTGGAGGTAACCCAGAGATCGGAATGAATGCTGCCAAAGAAAGCAAAGAGGCAATAGAGGAGGCTCTTTATGGTTCTGATATGGTCTTTGTCACGGTAAGTTCACCATTTATGCACATCAAACTATTATAGTGATCACTCTATTATTATTCTTTCTTTCTGCTATTCATTTGATGTTCTCTGGTAGTTTTTTTTGTCTTTCAATATTTGAAATTAGTCTTATCAACAAAAGAGGAGATTATCACATTATGTGCTCGTCTCAAATGAAAGAGAATGACTACGCCTAACATTATCTTTCAGTCTTCTTTTTTCATAATAAATGCAGGATTCATCATGTGATAGAATTTCTTTAAGCACACACAATTATTTGGTCTCTCAGTTGGCCTACAACATGAATAGCATACAGGATCAGTTTTATAAATTTAATCTAATTGACCTATATGAATGTTTTCTTCAATCTTTTCTGTTCCTGATTTTTGTTCTTCTGTATTCACATTGCTTCTTTACAATAGTTTCCGATAGCCTATGGGTAAACTTCATTTCCATACCTGTAACTTGCTTTAAGTAGCATATTTCTGGTCTTTGAATGCTAGCAGATTGTATTATCATCTTATTCTTGATTTGTTCAATGTCAGTGTTGCAAAAATCAAAATCTATTGTGAAGTCCTTTGCAATGGTATATATTAATCACAGGCAAAATATTAGATGCAGTTGGATGTAGGAATGCTTACTTTTAGTGCCAAATTAAAATTGCTAAGCTTTTTACTGAAAACAATAAGTTCCGTGAGGCCTTAAATCTGTTTTGAGGACAAATTCAAATGGAGGACTGACACATTTTTATAGACAATCAACTTTGGGATGTTCTATATGACTATATGTCTATATCTGTCCTCAACCAACTTGGCTAAGGCATAGTTTGATTGAGTTGACTTAAGAATTTGACTGAGCATTCATAATTATTCACCAGTCCACAGTTCTGAAACTGAACTTTGAACATGCTATTATTGCCCAAAAGTTATAGCATATGCATGGTAGTACTTATTCATGCCTTCGAAGGGCATGTCTGCTTGTTAGCAGCTGAGTTTTGTGGTATTTTTATGCTACTTATGTTATTTTCTTACTGGGAAGGATACTCTTTTTTTGTTTCTCTCACTCAGGACTTTAAGTTTCCACATGCAGGCTGGAATGGGTGGGGGAACAGGCACTGGTGGAGCTCCTGTCATTGCAAGTGTTGCAAAGTCAATGGGTATATTGACAGTTGGCATTGTCACAACCCCTTTCTCATTTGAGGGACGAAGGAGAGCAGTTCAGGCCCAGGAAGGAATTGCAGCTTTGAGGGATAGTGTTGATACACTGATTGTCATTCCAAATGACAAGCTATTGACTGCTGTTGCCCAATCTACTCCTGTAACAGAAGCATTTAACCTGGCTGATGATATTCTGCGACAGGGTGTTCGTGGTATCTCTGATATCATTACGGTATGTATTCTGGAGAGATATATTATGATAAAATAGATTCTATATACTCCTTATGTTTAGTGATTCTACTTTCAGCTACAATGCTTTTCACTGCATAGTCCATGATAATAGACCTCATTCCTTCCTAAATTTGTTGATGACTGTTTACAATGTCCTAAATATGGTAAAAGAGGTGCGTTGGTGTTTCATATAGGGAAAGATCACACACAGTTTTCATGAATTCGCAGGCACGGAAACTTTATAACGTTGGCTTTGTGTGTTAAAGCCTGTGCATTTGCATTAATACATTTGAAGTTGTGTAGATGACAATAGAGTGCATGCGCATTAGGACTTTATAACCTTATATTAAAAAAACAAAGATATTTCTCTATCACCTATTGGTTGGATGAATTTAGATGGTAGTTGTCATGTTGTTGACAATCAGGCATGGATTCAGGGACCGTATCCTTTGTACTCTAATTGGTGGTAGGTTTCATGACTGGCAGATTCCAGGATTGGTGAATGTGGATTTTGCTGATGTGCGAGCTATTATGGCAAATGCAGGGTCTTCATTAATGGGGATAGGAACTGCAACCGGTAACTCTGAGCTTCTTGTCACTTTATCACAATTAGGTTTCTGAATACTTTGTACTCCAAATTAACTTTTTGGCTGCATACAAAAGAAGTCTTCTTCAAAATGTATAGCTATCTGGTGTTAACAATGATATATACAGCAGCCCTACTTAGCCCTAAAAAATAAACAGATTTATTATGGAAATCTTCATGTAGATTACTCTGTAATCCCTTAAAAGTTCATTGATGCTAATTATCCATTAACTTGTAGCATGTTTGTCATTGATGCTAAATATCACATCAATAAATACTAGTAGCACATTGCATAATTTGTAAGGATCGGAAAGGAAATCAACTTAATGTTCTTGGCTTGGAAGGAATTATATGCAGTTTGAAGTGGGCATGCCAAAATTGCTCAAGTGCATTAAGGTTCTATTCTTTTTTTTAAAATTGTAAGAACCAAAAGGAATCTTACCGAGTGTGGACAGAAAATTAGCCTATTTCCTTTTACTTTATTTTATTTTGTAATTGATAATTAATGTCAAAATTACATGCGTAAACAAAAAAGAGGAATCCTTTTTTTACAATAATATTCATGTTATGTAACTATTCTTTATCTTGAAGGCCTGATTATCTTGTTATCTATGGCTATGGCTTGATAGCCTGATCATGCCTCTCTTTCACTTTGCCATTTTGCCAGATGTTCAAGGATGTGTTTTGATCAAAGCATCAATAAGTCATTTTAAGGTGATTTTCATGCATTCCTGTTTATTTGCAGGGAAAACAAGGGCAAGAGATGCTGCACTAAATGCAATTCAGTCACCTCTATTAGATATTGGCATAGAAAGGGCAACTGGAATAGTGTGGAATATAACTGGTGGTAGTGATTTGACGTTATTTGAGGTAATTTTTTCTCTCTCATTCTGCTATCAAGTACATTCTTCATCTTGTCCATTGTCCAATACCTAGATTTTATATTTATATGCGGAACTTATTCCTATGCAATTATGAGTTGTATGAAATTTACAATGTGTAGGTAATGGAGGAAAGTTTGCAGTCTCTTTAACCACTGTATTTTTGGGGATGGGGAGAGCATATTGTCCTAATTGTTTTGAAGAGTACTTAACTTTTTGTCAATTGTCTGCTCGATCAATTACTCCAATAGCTGTCTTAATCTAATTAAACTCATTTTGTTTGTCATTGCTGCATTCAATTGTTCAACTCCTTTTCTATTGTGTTGTATCTACTGCTTTATGGTGTGTTACTGATTATGTTTGAAACAAGATATTACCGGAGAGTGTATGGTCAATTTTTTGTACTTGTGACTTGCTCAATGATGTTGAGTCTTATTTTTGGTAATCTTACCCAGCGACTTGGGAAGATGTTATTAGTGTGGATAATTATGTTTGCTTATGTAACCTTGAAATTCATTTAATTCGATATACCAAAAGTCTGCTGCAGAGAATCATAGTGTAGCCTGATATGAATTCTTTAAAAAAAAAGAACGTTCTGTTGATTTAATAGCTTTTCTTTTTTCATGTTCCTTGACAATTCTGACAAATCCTACAGGTAAATGCTGCAGCCGAGGTTATTTATGACCTTGTAGATCCAACTGCAAATTTAATTTTTGGAGCAGTAATTGATCCCTCACTAAGTGGGCAAGTAAGTGATTGAATACCCTTAGCAGTACTCTTACAGACTTTGTTTAGTCAGGTTTTAATAGGGAGTTTTTACTTATTGCCAAAAGGATAAAAAATTTTCAATGCATTGGGAAAATATTTCTCAACATGTGCAATTTTTGTCAACGTGGATGAAAGTTAAAAAATCAACAATGATGATTGATAATCTTAGTATCGATTTGTATTACAGTGTAAAGTCGACAGTTATATTGTCAACCATACAATGTGGAATATACAACTTGTATGAAAAGGTCCAACACTTAAGTTTGATGCTAAAGAATTTTGATGTTGTCTCAAAATTTGACTCTCATATTGTCAACTTTCTATATTTATAGCCCTCTTTATAATATTTTGACATCCTATCATTTTCTTTTAAGTTTTTTTTTTTTTAACTTTTCTACTTCTACATATCAAATATTGAAATTTTAAAAATATGATAACTTTGTTGCAATAAAATGAAAAAAAAACAATCTTGTAAAATAGAAAGGTATATTAAAAAAACAAAAACGAAAAGGTTCAAAATAAAATTATATAATGTCAAGTGGCCTGTAAAATAGAAAGTTGACACTAAGAGTTTCAACTTTTAGGACAAGATACAATACTAAATTAACACTTTTAGTGGTTGACTTGTCACGCCTCTTAGTGTCCAACTAGTCATGCTTAGGTGTATGCTTTGCAGTGTATGGTCAGCAATATGACTGTTGACTATACACTGTGATGCAAGTCAACATTGAAAATGTTGATCATTATTGTTGAATTTTTAACTTTTGTCTAGGTGGATAGGAGTTGCACATATTGGTAAATATTTTCCCAACATGTATATATATATAAATATTCCGTATCATGCATTAGTAAAAACCCTCTTGATGATTGCTGCTGCTGTTATATAGGCTGTCATAATTAGCATGTCTCTTGGCTGAAACATAGGCTGGTGATTGGTGAAGCTTGGTTTAGAAGATTGTCCTTGTTAGATTAGCATGAATATGCCACAGTTTTGGTGACTTGCCCCGATTTATTTGTACCTATCCTACTCCCACTCCCTCCAACTTTTTTCCAGACTCTTCTTGCTGCAATAATTTCAAAGATTTAAAAGGCTGCTATAGGTTTGTAGGAATTTGGCCAAAGATGTTTGGATACAATTTGTGGCTCTTTCCCTCCCGAGTTTGAATCTTCACCCCAAATGTCTGTTTCTACAAGTGATTTAGGCCTCTCAGAATTGCCCTGGTGTTAGTAAAAGTGAAATAGGGCCATAGCCATCATGGATTTTCAAGGGCATCTATGGTTGATTCAGCACCGTTTTCTTTTGTATTGTGTGTGTGCATTTTGATGGTCCATTTAACACTTTTTTTTTTTTTTTCTTACTAGGTTATATCTATGCACCTGACTTTTAGATTGGCACTTAAATTAGACTTGATCTCTCAAAAAATAGGATTCAAATGGTGGATTTTAGTTAAAATTTGTTTGTCATTCAGGTCAGTATAACATTAATTGCTACTGGATTCAAGCGACAGGAAGAAAATGAAGGCAGGCCCCTTCAGGTGTCTCTTTCTCTCTCTCATTCTCATCCACATATAAAAGACGCACAAATCGCATTATGTTGATTGCTTATTTATGATTAAAATGCAGGCAGGCCAACTATCAGCGGGAGATGTAACCTTTGGAATCAATAGGCGACCCTCCTCCTCATTTACTGAAGGTGGATCAGTAGAGATTCCTGAGTTCCTCAAGAAGAAAGGCCGATCTCGCTATCCAAGAGCTTAAATTATATTTCAGCATTTTGTCCAATGATATGCATATCTGCTTCACTAAGATGTCCATTCTAAGGATCTACAATACATCTCTTTAGGTATTAGTTCCCACAGAGCTCCGCTGTGTTTTCTAGTAATGAGGCGTTTGAAGAGTGCATGCTTGTTTAGAATATAGAATTATTTCCTAATAAGCTGTAGATGCTTTGTGCCATAAATTACTCACAAAAAGAAAATACACGTGTTATTATATTCTCCTTCGCATTTCTATCCTTTCAGAAAATTTTCCAAGGTAGATGGAGTGGAGTGATCAAATAAATAATTCAAGCCCCTCTTATTGAATTTAACTTTTCAGAATTGCAAGTTTGAAATTGTTAGGATAAGTAAGAAAGGAAAAACTTGTCAATCCAACTGGATATATTTCTTTGTTCCATCATGAAAATGAACCAGGATTTTCTTTTATAAAGACATCAAAATCTCTACAAAGAACATGCAATAATTCATCTCTCACCACCAAAACTACAAAAACTGAATTCGTCTTTTATCGATGAGAAAACATGATGGGATAAGCAGGAGCAAGCAAAAAGGTAATAGTCTCCAATTTAAAAAAAAAAAAGAACATGAATTTGGGCAAGAAGCAAGCTTTCAATATTCATTTTCTTTAGCTCAATCTCTCTTTCTGTAAAGATTATATTTTCAGGTGAATTGTGTGCTTTGAATTACTAGTGTTATAATTTTACAGTATTTATCATTAGTTAGTTATTATAAATTCACTAATCATTTTTTTTCCGTTAAACTTTAGTATTTATACAAATCTTCTTTTAATTTACCTTTTTTTTTTGTTGGATCTCTCTCTACTAGCCTCTTGTTTTCGATTCAATCTGATATATAATTACCAAAGATATATTTCTAAATCTTTAATTATAGTTTATTAAATATAAAAAAGAGAAAAAAGTCCATCAAAGCTTCGGCTTGCTTGATGAATCGGTTAAAGTAAATGAAGGATGTATCAAGAATATGTTGGGTTGGAAAATAAGTGAAGGAGCAGCAGCAGTAATTGGTACAAGCAGCAGCAGTAGGGTCAAATAATAATAAATAATTAAAAAAAAAAAAAAGTATGCTAAGTGTCGTACTGTTGGTGTGAGTTAAGGCCATATGTTATTGATTGTTTAAGGAATTTGTTGATACTTGTAGTAGAATTAGGAGGGACAAGAAATGATAGTGCAGGTGTGGTAGAACTGTTATTTTATGCCAAACAAATTAATTACTAGTATGTTTTATTTTATGGAATCTTATTATTCAGCTGTTTCTTTAAACTCTGTAATAAAAGTACAAATTATGATAGGAAAAATAAAACACATGGATGACTTATAGATTATAAAAAATTATTCCTCCATCCCCAATTCTCCTTTATTTGTAATTAGTCTCTTTCTCACTACTCTGTATTGTATCCTTTGATCAACCACCAAGTGATATGGATTCTATTGAAGCTGATCAATTTATATACAATTCCAAAATTATTCATCTGGTATGCTCTATTTCTATTATCTGTTATATATTCTAATCATATAAAATATGAATAATTAATAAATAGGTATGCAGATGAGGCATGCTCAAGGACTCCACAACGTGGCAGCAGAGAAGAACTACAGTGCATTATCGTGCCCTGAATTTTTTGATGCACCACTTTCCTCCCTATGGCTGGCAACAAGTTTTATACTTTATTTATTTAGGAATATATACAATCATTTCAATAGAAATTATATTAACAGAAATATAGCAGGTTGAAGAACAAAGCAATTGTATTATTGCATCAGGGCTGCTTCAGAGGGTTGATTTAGTTATTACTTCTCCTTTATTAAGGTAAAGGAATCAAACTCGAAACGTTGACTGATTAGATAGATGCATTAAGTTATGGTTACACTTGGCCTTGCTGTTGCAGCAGGTCCATGCAAACAGCAGTTGAAATTTTTGGCAGTGAAAAGAATAAAGGGAAGTTAGAACAAATGCAATCTATTGACTGTTGTTCATTATCATAAAAAGGTCTTACCATATAGAACGATGAAAGAAAACTCTCAAGCAACAGTGAATTCAACTGGGATGTCGATGGCGGCTTTGTCTCCTGTCTCTTCTGCATGGAAATTATATTGCCCAAAGCATTCTTATTCTTGTTTAAAGCGATGGAGACAGTATTTTTAAGCTGTAGTACTGCACCTCTCATGTCACATCATTTGCAGAAGTTGTTACATTGGCAGGGAATAATGAAGTATAAATTCTTGATTCTGTATCCATGTTTTCTCTGATCATTTCAAACATTCCCGGTACTGCAACAGGCATAACACCAGCTCTATTTTGAATTCTTCCAAATGTTAAACCACTGGCTGATTGCCTATCATCCATTTTTTCACTAGCAGTTACTCGAATCGAATTGTCATCTGCATTGGTATCATGTTCCATCATCAAACTCTTACCATTGCCGAGGGTCAAACCTATCTGTTCTGTGAGCCCACTATGTTGATTCTCATTGGATGACAAATCGAAGTCCATATCTGCTTCTTCTGTTGCCTTGTCATCTCCAACTTCACCCAGATCAGATGAATAACTATCATTTTCCATAATATCAGACACAATGGTTCCAAGTTATTTGAAATTTTGGAATCAGCTGGTGATGGTATATTGGTAGGGGCCATCTTTTCCCATAGGGAAGCGAAAAACACCGAAAAAGAGCACCAATAACAATTGCCAAGCTGATGACCATCACCAACTTCCTCCGCATTCTAACAAGACATAACCTCTGGAGCAGAACAGTGAT
>CANYLF015913371.1:0-11161 GCA_948193215.1 Bocquillonia castaneifolia
TGATTTTCTGGCTTAAAACAATGCATTTTCAAATCTGAAATTCATTTTGAACCATTACATGATTAAATGAAAGCCATAATCACTCTACTTATGCCTTGTGAGCATAAGTGATCATCATTGGGATCTCCGAGCCGCTTCCCCATTCCTGCATCCAAAAATTAGGTGTCTACAACTGCGCTGCGGTAGAAGATGCAGATGAAGCAGTAACTCCACCACTGGGAGGGATGGAAATAGGAGGAAGTCCTACAGGAGTAAAAGCTGGAGGTATAGTAGGTGGTGGAGGTGCAGGAGTACCATCTGCAGCAACTGTAGTTGCAACAGTCCCAACAATTGGCTCTATCAGCATACCAATCAGCATCACCTCTTGGGAAAACAGTGAAGGAGTCACACCAGTACCAATGGTGGGTACTGGCTGAGAAGTAGGGACCAGCTCCTCCTTCTCATCAATATGCTGGAGCCTCAACGCCTATCGTGTATGTCTTGCTGACGGTGTAGCAGCCACTTTACCATTGCATCCTTTCATACCTGAACATATAAAAAATAATAAACAACACGTTAGTGCACGTAAATAACAAATTATATGTCATAATGCATTGAATTATAAGTAACATCGCAATGTGAAAAGTCAAAATTGTTACATATATTTAATCAGAGTCATTTGCGAGAAGATCAACTATATCATTTGGTTTTTCTTCATCATCATTTGTGGATGTTTCGTATTCAACCTCCTCTTCTTCATCATTCTCTGCTTGTTCAACATCAAGAATTTCCTCAAATTCTTTATCAGGGTCAACTAAATCAGGGCATTCATCATCTCCTTCAAATGCTTCAACCCCATTTTCAACATCTAGCTCTTCTTGGAATGGGGGTACAATGACATCTGATGTCGAAGACTTAGGAATGTCAATGTTACCCCTGGCTTTCACCTTACATACAAATTGAAGTAAACTTCTTGAAATTCAATTTAGCTTCAAGAATTTCTTAATTCGATGTCCGAATGAGTGATATATGGCCTCTGCAAGACAGACTAACTGCTAAAACCACCAAAGATAGAAGTGAGACATGACCTGTGTCTCCCACCACGCACAACCCATGTCTCACCCCTGAGAGCAAGTTAGAGTAGACATCCAGGAGGCCTCTCAGCAGCCAGGCACAGCCCATGCTCCCCATGGAACACGGCCATGTCGTGTTTGTGAGCTGTCAACCCTTTTAAAACACCAAAAAGCTCCCTTTTTAAAGCTAGCTCATATTCTATTATTTCCAGCCTCTTAGAGTGAGAAATTTTAAGGTTTTTAGAGTGAGAAACATCATATTATAGTAGATTAGCTTAGTTTTAGATTAGATTAAATTGTAAAAACTCTTGATTTCCATTACATTTATAAAAGTACATTTGTTATCTTGGAGAAATCTCTTACTTATACTTATTTCTCTTGCTTCTATAGGTAATATCCTTCCTCTCTTTTCATTAAATGTTTATTTGTGTTCGATTGCTATGGGTAGTGAGTAATTTACTTTACCTTAGGGCTTGTTGAGCCCCTTTCACCATGGATGTATATTGATTGTGTGTATTGAGCTTATTGTATTTAATTGATACTTTCTCTCTCTCAGGGTTCAGTTATACATGTGTTTATTGGGTGTTTATGTGTTTGGCCATCACATGGATGCCATTTGTAAGGTAGTTGACATTGAAAGATGTAATTATCATTGGCAATATGTATGAACATGCTTGTTTTATCATTTTCACAAAAAAGTCTAAATGATTGCTTGTAAAGGATACAAATGGGAACATAGTTTGCTTTATGCTAGAGTTGTTTATTGTGGGTTATCACGAAAGTCTTAGTCTCTTTGAGCACTCTTAAACTCTCAACCTAGAGATAGGCTTGAGTAAGGCGACCTTCCCTAACCTTAAGAGATTGATTTCTCAACTAAATTCATGGTTGTTAATTGTGTTTTGTTGCTTATCCATGGTTGAAAGGGGTGAGATATGCTCTAAGGTTGCTTCATATATTGAATTATTAAATTGTTATTAATTATTTTTAATTGCTTGTTTATGTTAGATGCTTGAGTAGGACTAGATGCTTGGGTTAGGATTGTTTGTTATTATTGATTGTTACTTTGCTTAATTTAGGTAATTGCTTAACAAATTATTCACCTTTTTTATTATTTGGATAACCTCTATGAAAATTGAATAGTTAATGCTTGAAATCACTAACTCCTTTGGATTCGATACTTGATCTTCATCACTTTATTACTTGAAATGACCCGTGCACTTGCGGCCTAGTCACAACCTCGGGATGATCCATTTTCTAACACTTACAATCTGGGTTGGCATAATCAATCTAACTTTGCATGGAGGGATCCCAATAACATAGCCAACCTAATCATGCAGTCCCACCAGGGTTTCCACAAAAACCATAATTTCCACATCAATAACATCAACAACAAGTGCAACAACCACCTCATCAACAAGCCAAGCCATCCTTTGAAGAATTGGTGATGAAATACATGGCAAATCAAGATTCCATTGTGAAGCAACAAGGTGCCACCATTCAAAATCTTGAGCGGCAAATTGGGTAACTAGCAAAGCAATTGCAAGAAAGACCTTATGGAGCTTTACCTAACAACTCGGTGGTTAATCCAAGGGAGACTGCTATGGCAATTTCTTTATGGAATAGAAAGGTACTTGATGAGCCTGAATTAAAGAAAGGAGTAAAAGTGCAAGAACAAAAAGGTGAAGCAACAATGCAAGAAGTGGAACAAGAACCCCCCAAACTTGTCAAACTTTATGTTTCTCCTATACATTTCCCACAAAGACTTGTAGGGAAGGGTGATTCCAATAACTTCAACAAGTTCTTGGAGACATTAAAGAAGATTAAAATGAGCATCCATTTTCTTGATATGATTGAGCAAGTGCCCAACTACCTCAAGTTTCTTTGAGAGGTTACCATGCATAAAAAGAGATTGAAGGAGCATACAAGGGTGCATCTAACAGAGGAGTGTAATGCAATTCTCCAACATTAAATACCCTTAAAGTTAAAGGACAAAAAGAGTTTTACTATACCTTGCTCTATTGGTTCTCATTTTATTGATAAATATTTTTGTGATTTAGAAGCAAGTATTAATCTTATGCCCATGTCTCTTTTTAGGAAGTTAGGACTTGGTGAGCTCAACCCAACCATAACTTCTTTACAACTAGCAGATATATCGATTATAAATCCATTGGGAGTTGAAGAGGACATCTTAGTTAAAGTGGGAAAGTTTTACTTGCCGGGCGTTTTTCTTGTGCTTGAATCAGAAGATGATATGGATATTCCTATCATATTGTGATGTGATCCAAGGTAGCAAGCACTTGACAAGCAATGTTTTGAATTCATACATGTAGTCTTGCAATTCGAATTCATGAAGATTGAATTCAAATATGGAGCATGTATTGTTAAGATTGATAATGAAAATGGTAAGATGGCAATATTAACAATGGCAAATCTTATGGTGACAGTGGTGTGAAGAAAATAAGGTTGTTAGCTTTTCTAGCAAGCTTAATTTACAAAGTCAACAAGTCAAAGTCAAAGTCAACTCAAGTGGTCAAGAGGGGTCAACAAGTCAAGCCCAAAGGAGTTAAGGAGTGCTTGGCCGAACCCTAGCTTGCTTCAATAGGGGGCAACCGCATAGGTTATTAATCCCTTATATATAAGAAATCCGAACTCTTGATACCAAATAGCATAAACAAAAACTTATGGATACATTCAAACACCAAGATAAATAATGGTTGAACCTTCAAACAAGATTGACCCTTAATTATAAGTTCAAATTCATCATCCAAGGATCTAACTTGTAGTTTGCAATTGATACGGAACCATCAAACTTAGTTATACAACAACTAAGCTTTATATTTATAATTGAATGAAAGATAGAATGGAAAGTAAACTAAGCATAGTTTAATTCCAAGAAAACAATAAGGAACACCTTATTGATAAAAGGCAACACCTTGTAGAGTTGCATAAAGCAAACATAATTTTTATTGATTAATCCATCATTAACATTTATGCTGAATACAATAGAGCTATTTATAGTGCTCAAAATAAACTAATCCTAACCCTCAAGGGACAATACAATTCTGCCAAATAGAGTTTACTACAAAGGAAACAAATTAAAACTAAGTAATAATAGAAATCCTCAACCAATTTGGAAACTAAAAACTGGCAGATTGCAAACCTGACTTTACGACCGAGTTTTGACCCTCTTAGAGACCTCAAATTAAAATTTGTAAAACATATGAATTGTATATATGGATCTCTTCTTTTTATGGCTTTTTGAATCACATTAATGGGAGTTGTGTAGCAAATGTTATGACCCGAACAATCTGTTGTGCCATAAAATCCGATTTTAACTTCCTAATTAGATTTGGAATTGATATATGCGGCTGCCCCCTTTAGAAGCAAACTAGGGTTCTGCCAAGCACTCCTTGACTCCTTTGGGTTGACTTGTTGACCCCCCATTAACCACTTGAGTTGACTTTGACTTTGACTTGTTGACTTTGTAAATTAAGCTTGTTAGAAAAGCTAACAACCTTATTTTCTTCACACCATTGTCATCATAAGATTGCCATTGTCAATATTGCCATCTTACCATTGCGTCAATCTTGACCAATATATGCTCCATATTTGAATTCAATATTCATGAATTTGAATTGCAAGACTACATGTATGAATTTAAAACATCGCTTGTCAAGTGCTTGCTACCTTGGATCACATCATATTAAGACGCCCATTTTTAGTAAGAAGTAGAGCTATGATAGATGTGAATATGGGCAAGATCACCATTTGAGAAGGAGATGATAAGGGAGAGTTTTATGTGCTCTCTAATGATGAACTTTCCCGACTTGAAAGTAAGCATGTGAGCTACAAGATGGACACCGGTCAAGTTGTAATGCCAACACCCATGTGTAAAGAAACTACTATGGATGTGAATAAGCTTGGTGATAAGTTGGTAGTGGATGTCAAGGGTGATGGTAGTAATGTTTCAAAGGGCACAATGTGCTTAATGCTTGATAATGGTCAATCTTTAAATAGTAAAAAGATGAAGAAAAAGGCATGAGGAATGAAGAATCAACGCATTTAGATTCTCAATCACAACCTTTTCAGTCTTCTTACAAAAAGCAAGTTATGAATGTGATCAACAATGTTTATAGATCTTCATGCCTCAATTTTGCTCAAGAAATGAGCTACAACATTGGACTTTCTATAAATATGACTAAAACAAATATCAGCAAATCAATGTGAGATATCTTGGATATCTAGAAGTCAGTTCCCTAGATAATTGTCAAGGATGTTAGGAGCTGTAATCTGATGGATAACACTCAAAAAATCTGATTCAACTTGCAGTCGTGGGATCGCAGATTGGTGAACTTGAGAGATACCAAATAGAACTGCAGCAGCTTCAGCTTGGGAAATATCCATTCTACACGAGATTCATTGATAACTAGCCATAGTGATTTTCCCTTGTGAGTCACGCACTACGAAACCCAATCTATTTCTTTCTTGAAAGTCAACTGATGCATCAGTATTAAGCTTTACACAATCCACATCTGGAGGCTCCTATTTTTGGTTTGAACGTTGCTAGACAGAATTGATAGGTAGGGCAAATGGTGGAGAGTTTAAAACCAAATAATCTTGTAGAATGCTCTCAGCCTATACTCCAATTTGGGTGTCCGAAGTATCTTTGTCAAGAAGAAAAGCTTGGTTCCTCCCATACCAGATGGGCCAAAGTAGGATGAGAAAAAGTTTAGGTCTATCTAACTTAATTTTCTCCCACATGGATTGAAACCAGCTGATGAAGTTGTCTTCCACAATATTGCTGGCATATCTGACAAAGTAACAACTATCCCAAATAGGCTTTATCTTGGGGCATTCTCTAAATGCATGAGCTAGAGATTCAATATGCAAACCACATCTCTTATAGAAAGGTTCAATGGTTATCCCTTTTTTAGATAAAGCTGTTACAATTGGAAAATTAGAATGAATCAGTCTATGGACAAAGTGATAAACCTTTAGGGGAATCTTCATCTTCCATTGTTATTTCCAGTTAAAGAGAATTGCATTTAAAAGGGCAGCAACCGATTGATCTGAAATCTTCTGTTGAAGAGCCAAGTAGTATCCACTGTTAACTAAATATTGCCCATTTCAATTGAAACTCCAAGAACAACAATCAGAAATTTGATGTCTAGAGAGAGGGATATTTTGAATCCATCTTGCTTCCATAGAAGGAAAAATGGACTGAATTAAGTCCACATTCCAGGTCCAACTATCTACATTTATTAAATCACTCACAAAAACCGTATCATGAACAATATTTGTTAGAGGCAAAGCACAAAAATTCAGAGCATCTGGAATCCACGGATCAGACCATATCTCCACATTTTCCCCCATGCCAATGGGCCAGCAGTCCCCTTTTCAGATCGGGTCCTTGTCCTTTACAGCCATTAAACTTTGCCAGACATAACTAGGAACAAGACTTGTTTTTGCATCAAGAAAAGAAGACATGGGGAAATATTTTTCTTTAAAAAATTGAGAAACTAGTGAATTCTCATTTTTAATAAAGTGCCAGCATTATTTAGCGAGCATCACTAAATTGAAACTTTCTAGATCTCTGAAGCCTGGTCCTCCTTCTTTCTTAGGGTGACATAATTTGAGCCAACGACACCAATGAATTTTCCTCTTATTACACTGCTGTCCCTACCAAAAATTTACAATCATGCTTTCAGTTTTCTAGATGGTCTCCTTTGGGAGAAGGAAACAATCATATAGGTAGGGATGGCTTGGGCTATCGATTTGATGAGAATCTCCTTACTTGCTTTCGACAAACTCTTCTCTTTCCAGCCTTTGAGTTTCCTGCAAACTCTATCAAGAATTAATTCAAACATGATTTCTTTTTCCTCCTAAAGTCACTGGAAGCCCCAAATACTTGCCATGTTGGTTGACTAGTTGGACTTGGAAAGATTGCTGAATATGTGCAGCCAAAGATGGATTCACATTGCCACTGAAGGAAATTTCTGATTTATCATAATTAATCCTTTGTCTATATGCTTTTCATAACCTGCAAGGATTCTGGTGATTGTCTCTAGCTTTCTTTGGTTGGCATGGCAAAAAATGATGATGTCATCTGTAACAAAATGAGATGAGAGATAGAGGGCGTTGTTCTCCTAATTTTGATTCCTTTAAGAGTGCCTTTGAATTCTACTTCTTGGATCATAGAAGAAAGAACATTTGCACAAAATAAAAATAGGTATGGGAATATGGGGTCACCCTGTCTGATACCCCTTTGAGGTAAATTTTTTTCCTATGGCTCACCATTCAACAAAACAGAGTAAGAGACAGTAGACACACATCGCATAATAAGATTCATGCGTTTTGGGTGAAAACCCAGTTTGAGCATCAATTTTCTTAAAAAGCCCCATTCAACTCTATCATAAGCTTTGTTCATATCGAGCTTGAGAGCAAATAGACTCTTATTACCCAATTTTTTATTTTTCATATGGTGGAACAATTCAAAGTCTATCAAGGCATTATCAGCAATAAGCCGCCCAGAGACAAAAGTAGATTGGTTTTGCATCAAATCACATGAGGCAAACAACCTTTAATCCTATTAGCAATAGACTTAGAAACAAGCTTAAGGATCACATTACATAAACTAATAGGGCGAAAATCTTTAGCATGTAAAGGCTTTTTCATTTTAGGCATAAGAACAATAAAAGTATGGTTTATAGAATTGGGACAAGCATCATTATTCAAAATATCCAACGCTTTATCAATAACTAAATTTTTAATAGTTGATAAAAAATGTTTAACGAAAAGAGCTGGCATACTGTCTGGGCCGAGTGATTTTGAAGGATGCATTTGCTTTAAAGCATCCACAACCTCTTTTGCCCTGTAAGGCTGCAAAAGGTGCTCATTCATTTGGTTAGAAACTCTTTTCTTTACAGAGTCCAAGACATTTAAATATTCAGTTGGCCAAGCGCTTGGAAAAAGATTGCTAAAGTAACCAGTAAGCACCTGCCCGATTTTTATTTCATCTGTATGAGACACTCCCCCATCATTAGTAATGTTGAGAACTAAATTCATTTTTAGCCTATTACTTGCTTTCCTATGGAAGAATTTAGTATTCTTGTCTCCCTCTTTCAACCAAACCATTCTGCTACATTGTGCCAACATGTCCTCTTCTCTCCTATACATCTCATTGATGCGTTTCATAATCTCTTTCTATTCCGCAATAACTAAAACACTTTGGAGACATTTTTGAAGGTTCTCAAATTTTTTATTGAGCTTTGAAATTTTGGACGTGACATGCCTGAAGGTTTCTTTACCCCAGGCTTTCAGCTCCTGACCACTTATCCATACCTTCTCCTCCACATTAGAACCTGCTCTCCATGCTGATTGGACCACTTCTATAACAGACTCTTCCCTCAACCACATTTTCTCAAAATGGAATGGCCTTTTCTTTTTTCTACACATGGTTGGACCATTTACAAGATGAATTAGGATGGGGCAATGGTCTGACTATCGATGAATTAAGTGTTCTACAGAATGAGTAGGAAAAAGATCAGACCATTCTACTGTACCAGTTGCTCTATCCAGCCTCTCCTGAATTTTTGAAGAGCCACTTTGACCATTACTCCAAGTATATTTAAGCCCTCTGAAACCCAGGTCCTCCAAATTATAGAATTGCAAGGCTGATCAAAACTCCTGCATCCTACCAAAAGACTTGGGAAGCCCACCTAATTTTTCATCAAAGAAACAAATCTCATTGAAATCTCTCCCACATAGCCACAGTACATTGGTAAGATCATTGAGCTGTTGGAGAGGTTACCATGTACGAAATTTTAGATTATCTTCGGGCCAACCATAAACACTTGTGAATCTCCAAACTGAGTTAGAGGACAGCCCAAAGATGGTTACATCAATATGGTGAAGTGATACAGACCTTTCTTGCACCTCAAAATTGTCATGCCACATTAAACATAGACCTCCACATCTTCCTCCATTTGCTTGATCGTAGCCTACATTAATCCTTTCATAAAACTTCAAACTCTTATGCTTTTTACACATCTCCTTTACTGTTAGTTTGCTTTCACAAGAACACAATTTATGTCTTATATAAAGCCAGGAGCTCCTTAAGATAGTGAACTGTAGGTTTTCTCCCTAATCCCCTATAGTTCCAACATATGATACTCATTGGGGACGGCAGGAGTCACTAGTGACTCCGGCCAATAAAGTAAATTGACATGGGAAGTCGATGAGAAGGGAATCATCTTTGTTTTTCTTTTCAGAAGGAGCTTCATCCTCCAACATGGGGTCATCACTACTTTCACGGGTTCTTTTACCAATCAGCACTGTGGTCCCCTCATGAAGAAGGAAAAGGATTTGGATTTTTTTTCCTGGGTCGTCCTTTCTTTTTAGGTTCAGAGTGAATAGGATCAATGGGTTTAACAAAGGTGTTTAATTATAGGGTATTAGATATTGGAGGGGGGGGGGGGTTAGTTGAGAAAGGGTTGTTAAAGTAAGCCTTTTATTTTGAAGGACGGTTGGAGTTTCTAAAGTAGGTTCTAGAAAAAGAGGGGGGGGGGGGGGTGTTTATGGAGAGGAGCTAAAGAATTTGATTGGTTTAAGGTAGGGCTTATAGGCAAGAAGGGTTGTGGTACTGTGGGGTCTTTTGTGGGATTTGGGAGTGAAAGGTTTTGAAATGGTCCACAATGTCCTTTATATGCATTTTACATTAGGAATCAGGCATTTGCTTGTGCAATAGGGGATTATCAGAAGGCATATTATTTGGTCTAAAAATAAGCTTTTTTGGGTTGGTAAGGGGTTTTTAGCGAAACTGTGGAAAGTTCTGACACATCTGCCTGGGGAAGACCTGATGATATTTCCATAAGTAAGCTTAGATACATCGCCATTAAAGTCATCGCAAAGCTTGAAATGGCCACATCGGCCACAAGCATAGCAGAAGGTTGGCAAATTCTCATATTTAAACTAAATCCAACTCGTCTAATTAGCTTTCATTTTGATAAAAGTTGCTTTCATCAGGGGTTTACGAAGGTCTGAATCAACATTGAAATGGAGATATTTATTCCATGTAAAAGAATTATCCTGGTCTAGACACAAAAAGTCCCTAATTTTTTACTCAGAAGTCTCGCAACAGGATCCACCATACATGAGAGGGTAGGGAAGGTCATAAGCCCTAACCCATATTAGAGTAGAAAAGATTTCAAAAATAGAAGGTTGTTCTGTACTAGTCACCTCTTTGAGAAGGAAAAATTTCTTTTCAAAGTGCCATGGAGAATCTTGCAAAACTCACTCATGTCTTGCCAATGGTAGAATTGGAAAATGAATAAATCCTTCCACCATTCCCTAGCATCCACTCCACATTTCGATTTCCAAGCCTTCTTCATAGTTTCAATTAGAGCAAACATATTAAAGAGTATGTCCGTCCATAGTTTCCCATTTAGGCACAATTGGAGCGGTTTTGGTTCGCAAATAATTTCACCAGGGATTCAATAACATCGGAACCTTCTTCTTGATCCAGTTTTATTCACAGTATGTGTAGGTGCCGAAGGAGGCGATTCTAAAATCGAAGTGCTTGCCATAATAAAATTCCTTATACTCTAGGCCACTCACTGAATTGGTCGCTTGAACCTGAAACAAAAAGAAAATAGAACGCAAAGAACAAACATAGTTGTGAAGCGTTAGACAGAAAAGCGGAATATAGAAACTAAAAAGCAAAGCGATGGTATTTATGGGGTTAAAAGAAAGGGGATGAGAAAGAAGGAAAAGGATGTGGGATATGGATGGATAGAAAAGGGAATGGAACTCAGAAACGAGTTAAGGAGGTAAACACCAAGGGCAAAAAGATTCTCATAAAGGAGAAAAACCCTAGTTTTCATAGAGGAGAAAAACCTAAAATCTCACAAAGGAGAGAACCTATTTTCTTCGTAACCCTTTTTGTTTTTGAATTGTTAATTTTTCATGATCATTGATTTTATTAAAACTTATTTGTGAATTGACTAGTGTTTATTAAAAGTATAATATTCTAAAAAAATATATGCAGTATTTATTTGATCTCTAATTTTATTATTTAATTTTAATAATGTAGGAACAATTATATATATATA
>CANYLF015921664.1:0-10313 GCA_948193215.1 Bocquillonia castaneifolia
TTTTAGTAGAGAAAAAGAGTTTCTCACAATATTAAAGAGTTAATATTATATCTTCATTGCCAATTAGAAATGAACCTAGTAAGTCACACACAATAGGATTGAATTTGTATGAGACCGAAATTAATTTGATTATAAATTAAAATATTTAATTGGATAATTAAATTAATTGAATTGGATATGAGTAATGGGGACTCTAGAATATTACGATATCTAATTCAAAGTTAGAACATAAATTGATTTGCTATTATTTGTATGAAATACAAATTAGTGAAGACCTAATTGATATTTGTCAAATAAGATGTAGAGAATATTTATAGCTCATGAGATGGGTAATGGAAGTTAACTTTGTTACTTGACATTAATTAATTACTAATGTGATTATTATTAATGAATGTGACATGTGTAATCAAGTGGAAGACAAGTTAATGGGCAATCCACTAAAGAAGTTAGTCGAATATGTAGAGAGGACACTTGTAAGCTTGTATGGATAAAAGATGACACCTCACAATCCACTAAATGAGTTAATAGAGAATCCACTAATGTGTTAATGGAGAATCCACTAAATGAGTTAGTGGAATATGTAGAGAAAATCAAGAGTCGATTTTTTAAGTGTACTTTTTCATGAATTGAAAGATGTTCTAAGTGTTCTTCTTCTCCCATCCAAAAGTAAGAAGAGTCTTGTATGTTTTTAATATCACAAAAATCTCTACACATCTTATTTGGATAAATTAGTTCTAAATAGTTCTTGGACCATTGTTGCTTTTGGATTCTTTCTTGGGTCAAAGTAAGAGAGACATAATCCTAGGTGAGCATCTTCAAAGGCTCAGGAAGATCTTTACGGATTCGATCTGTGTGTTTCAAGCTAGAGGTTTAACATTTGAGAGGCTAGTAGATTGTCTACACCGGTTGCTTTTAAGGTGTTAAAAATAGCTAAGAAGAAACCCGTAAGTTTCATAAAAATATATAATATATGTGATATATATATTTTTATGCTTGTGGTAATATGAATATAATTTGTGATCCAAAAAAATAGCACAATGAGATCATGGGTTGTATAATGGTTAAATTTTTTAAAATTTACACCATCCGGTTCTAATGAGAATAGAGTCACCTTCCGTTGCACCGTACAATCCAATTTCCTTTTAGTATCTCCAGGGCAACTCAAAGTAGAGCAATAGATAACCCGGGGACATGATGAATACTTCATCCACATAAAAGCCAATCTATTTCTAGATAAAGCAGAACAAAGATATCAGAACTCGAGGGAAAGGCGAGGCCTTCTAATTGTAAAGTTATGACAACATTTGACTGGCATTGTCTACAATGACTCACTTGACAAGGGATTGACCTTGAGAGGGAAAATAATTGGCCAGACCAATGCTGTAGAGAAATCATAATCTTTCACCAGCAAGGATGAACAACAAAGGTAGAACCGGATAGTGAAAACCTCCATGGAAAAACCTGAACCACATTAAACAATGACAGATCATCTCAAAACAGAAGATCTAAATCCTAGGTGCCAGCCAGCCACCTTCAACCTCCGAATCATAGGAGACAACAAGCCGCGCTAGACTATAGAACTTCTGATGATAGCCAGCCACCCCCAAATCTCAACAAACTTCAGGCAACGACAGGCCACCTTTATTTCTATAAATACTAGGTGATAGCGAGTCACCCTTTATTCAGAAATACAATTGATAATGAGCCATCTCCAGTAGTCCCAGAACCTATTCAAGAGATGACAAGTCACTATTAGATTTTTAAGCTCAGGATGAATCCAAAAGATGCATGTCATAATCCGAATTTCAGAAATCTAGTTAGTAGCAAGCCATCTCTTCAACTACAAAATTTTAGTGACAGCAAGCCGCCTTTAACTTCAAAATTTCAGGTGACAACATGCCACTGTTAACTCTAGAATTACAGGTTACAACAAGCCACCATCGACTCCAAAATCCCAGGCGATAGCAAGCCTCCTCCAACTTACAGAATTTAAGCAACAACAAGCTGCCTCAACTCTAGGTCCATCCCGACTCAAATGAGTTCGTCCTAACTCATTCGGGTCCGCCCCAGGAACTCTAGGTCAGCCCTGACTCATATAGGCCTGTCCTAGCATCTTCACAATCATCAAAACTGACCCTGAGCCATCCTAGCATCCCAAGAATCCCAAAATTCATGCAGGGTTCAACAAGTCAACTTTGAGATCAAAATCAACCAGAAACGCAGTAAGCCAACTTCAGTCAATCCAAGAATCCCAAATGGCAGCGAGCCGTCTATAGAATCTCAGGTAATAGCAAGTTGCCTTCAACTTCAGAATTTTAGGCTACAGTAAGCCACCTTCAGTCCTAGAATTTCAGGCGACAGCGAGCCGCCTCCACTTACAGAATACCGGATAATGGGAAACCACCTTCAATAAGACTAGACAACGGCAGGAACAACAAGTCACCGTCAGAATTTTAAATTCAGAATCAACACTAGAAGATGACAAGTCATAATCAGAATTTCAGATGTTCATACGTGGCAAGTCATCTTCAGTAATTCTAAGTGATCCCAGAAAATCCCAAAAAATTTCTAACAATAGCAAGCTGTCTCCACCTATAAGTCTTAGGTGATAGCAAGCCACCTTTACTTCTAGAATCCAAGGAAACAGTAGAGTCACCTCTGCTTATCAGCAGCAAGCGATGACAAGCCACCATCCACTCCATAATTCCAGACAATAGCTAGTGCCCTCAACTTTTAGAAAATCAAGTGGCAACAAGCCATTCTTCATAATTGCAGGAAACGACAAGTTCCTTCCAGCCCGGGTACCAACAGACCATTCCCATCAAATCTTGACACTAGCGGGTCATTTTCCATAAGAATTCTAGGTGACAACTAGCCACTTTTGATCATAGCAAGCCAACTCCATCAAATCTAGAAGGCGACCAGCCATCCTCAATCTCAAAACTGTGGGCGATAGCAAGCCACCTTGATTACAGAAAACTAGATGATAGCAAGTCATTTCTAACGATTCCAGAAGACTAAATGAGAACAAGCCATCTCCGAGGAAGTCAGGCGACAGCAAGCCGCCTTCAATTATAGGACTTAATTACGCGACAGCAAGCTAGTCCCTACTTTAGAATCTCAGACGATAGCGAGCCGCCCCCATACTAAAAAATTTTAGAACTGCAACAAACCACCTTTAGCAAACTCCAGGTAAAACTTACTAACTTCCTAGGATTACAGTGTCCTAGGATTCCCAGGCAACCCTCGACGTCTATTTAGATTGCCAATGATCTAGATTCTATTTTCTAGTGACCTAGGTGTGTCCTAGACTTTCTAGGTAACCCCCGACGTCCATCTAGCTTACCAATGATCTAGATTTCTTTTTTTCTAGTGCAAAATGGCCTATCCTAGACTTTTCGAGTAAACCCCAATGTCCATCTAGGTTGCCAATGATCTAGATTTCTTTTTGTCTAGCGAACCCAGGCATGTCCTAGACTTTCCGGGTAAACACCGACATCCATCTAGGTTGCTGATGATCTAGATTTCTAGAGGTTGCCGATGATCTATACTTCTTTTTGTCTAGCGGACCCAGGCGTGTCATAGACTTTCCAAGTAAAACCCGACGTCCATCTAGGTTACCAATGATCTAGATTTCATTTTGGCTAGAGGACAGAGGCGTTTCCTAGACTTTTCGGGTCAACCCCAACAACCATCTAGGTTGCCAATGATATAGATTTCTTTTTATCTAGTGGACTGAGGCATGCCTTAGACTTTCTGAGTAAACCCCAATGTCCATCTAGGTTGCCGATGATCTAGATTTCTTTTTGCCTAGCGGACCTAGGCATGTCCTAGACTTTTTAGGTAACCCCTGATGTCCATCTAGGTTGTCGATGATCTAGATTTCTTTTTGCTTATCGGACCCAGGCGTGTCCTGGACTTTTTGGGTAACCCCCAATGTCCATCTAGGTTACTGATGGTCAAGATTTTCTTTTGTCTAGCGAAACAGAGAGTGTCCTAGACTTCTTTGGGTCAATACCGACCATTTTGGAACAAACAATGTTATAATTCCTTGTTTAACGGAACCAAGAGGGTCCTAGGCTTGTCAGGAGATGAGCTACCTCTCAGCACCTCAGTAGAGGCTGTCAAATCACTTGTGCAATGTTCTTCATGAGCATCCTTAAATGTGTCAGTTTTGCCAATCTCTTATCCATCTGATCATTTCTAAGCTCTGACAAAGCGGGGGCAAACTGTATACACTTAGTTTTTGGATACTAGATCTCTAGGGCTAAACCGAGAACTTGGGAGGAATTAATTATTGTGGGCCTATTCCGAGTAGGATTGAATAATAAGATAATCCCTTGCAAGCATAAACGATCTGGTCGGATCTTCAAAGATCTGGCCAAAGCATCAAGAAAGCCCACAATTAGGGCAACCAATTTCTAAAGCCAAAGAGGATCAAACAGCCCAAGTCCTCCAATCAAATGTCCGGCCAGACCTTCAACAAACATTCGACCGAATAGATCTACGCCCTATGCTAGTAGGGTAATCATGAATATTTACTACAAAGCGGTGATTTGACAAGAGAGGGAGTAGGCTTACATACCTCTTCCCCTCTGCAATATAAATACCCATGCATAACACCTCAACAAACGGGGATGCACCCGTTACAACTTATAGAGACTACTTTGACAGAAAGAAAAAGAAATCCTTCAGCAAAAGGAAAAGGAGAGAAGAGGAAGGAAGCTTCATCATCTTCGGTTCTCTGATGACTAAACTGAAATGGTAAAACCTAGAAGATATCAGCTGTATACATCATCCTAAGCATCCATACATTATAAAATAAGGGTTTGGTTATATCTTTCCTTTGATATTCTAATGTTTTAAGCTTTTGTAACTCTATGTAATCATTTATAACTAAGCTCTCTTCATTTCCTTTTACATGCATGGACTCTTGAGGGCAAGGTGATGAGTCAGAGATGAACAAAATGTAAACTTGGAGCTCAACCATATGAAAACAAATTCAAATATGCCTCTAAACCAATAAAAGCTATGATCTGTATTAGACCACCAAGCTAGAAGTACAGGGACTCTCTAAGTTATTTAGAGTCATGCTATTATCTTTTTACGTATTATAAATGAAAGGCATGTAATAAATAGGCTCAAATCTAGCAAAACAGCCCCTAGTAGCCACTTACAGGTCCGACCGGACCACTATGAATCATTTAGGATCATCCAACTGAACCTTTGATTATTTGGCCGGATAATCAAGGTTCAACCGGATGTCCAACGCTGGAGATTATTTTTCATTCACTTAGGCTTGGCCCATGAGACGATCTGACCAAACCATTAGTAAAGGTCCGGTCGGACCTCCATGCATGAGCTTTCCTGGAACCATTGACTATTTTGAAGCTTAAAGGTCGACTGATCAGTCCTCTCCGGGACTAATTGGTCGATCAGTAAGGTTTTTTGACCCTGTTTAATCTACTGTTAATCAACTAGAATTAACTGTAAAATAATTATTTGGATATTTAATAAAGAAACTGGGTAAATAGTAGAATAAAAGGTTAGAAAATCATTTCACCTTTCCTTTCCATAAGGGTGTAGACACCTAATTTTTGGATGCAGGTAGGGTGGGAGTGCTGGAAGCCTAGATGATGATTTGAGAGTAATTCTGTTACTTAGGGTACACTGTTTGAATGCCAAAGAACTTCTGGTGATGTTTTCTAAATGGATTTGATTTGATTTGTTGAACTGATTTCTGAGTTTTGATTATTCTGAAAATTGTTTTAATTCAATTTTAAAGTGGTTTTAACTTTGTGTTTCACATTAGAGCCAATTCCTGATGTTTTGAGTCTTAATTCAGAGTTTAGATTGCGATTCAATGAGTTTCAGAGCTTGGAAATAGGCCGAAGTAACACAAAATGGGCCAAACAAGGTTGGAATTGTGCATGCTCCTCGACCTAGAGGTGTGCGCCTCTAGGTTGAGGAGTGTGCCTCTACCTAGAGCTATGCACCCCTAGCTTGAGGTGCATAACTCTAGGTTGAGGCGTACGACTCAACCTGGAGGCGTGCTCCTCAATCCTAGTCTAGAAATCAAGAACATGAAGAACATGCCGATTTTGGACATAGAATAGGCCCGAATTCAGTTTTCCAAGCCCAACAGCCACCCGATCTGCCTTGCCCATCACTCTAAATCATTTACAATAGATTTTCAACCTTCCTAATATGTTTTCAATTAAATCAAAATCAAATCTTATCAATTAAACATACTTCCTTATTTCACCTCACCTAACCACTATATAAACCCTCTACCACCAACACTTACACGCACCTCTTATCATCCAACATTCAATGATAGAATGACACACAATTCCTACAACTTCTTGAGAGCCTATCCACTCAAGAAGCAAGGATAATTCTCTCTTTTCTCTCTAGCTTGCCTGCTTTCTTTTGAGCCTGCTCTCTAGCTAAGCTCTAAAGGATTTAGAGGTTTGATCTCCTAGGAACGCTAGAAATCTAATTCTAGTTGTTGTTAGAAGATCAAATTGGCTTTTGCTCTAAGGTTTTAAAGGTGTTCTAGCAGAGTTCTGATGAAGTTCTAAGGCAAACAACAATACGGTGATTCTAAACCCAAAATCTGATGGGATAAGCATCCAGAAATCATGCATTCACGATGATCATAAGCTTTTTCTAAGCCTTTGTTATTGTTTATTTGTTATTGTTCTTATGTTGTTCTTAATTATTCTTATGTTGTTCTTATTATATTTATATTAACTTGTTTTAATTCTTGTTTTGCATGTTTATGAATGTTATAACTGTTTATGGGAGGATGAATCATTGATATGGAGATCAGAACCTAAAGAACACCAAGCACACATTCATCACCTTAGATTAAGATTTTTATGATTTTCATGATATAATTCCTTGCTTCAATCATGTAGTAGGTTCTAGACACCCTATTTGTACTTTATATCACCTTTGATTCAAAATTTTTAGGTTTAAAAGTTGTTCATTGTGTTTTAGGAAAGGAGCATAGCTTGAAAGTGTCCTAAGCAGGTCTGATGGATTTGATGGTTCTACCCTAAACCGATGATTCTAGAAATCCCAAAACACGATTTGGCACGCTTCACCCATTATTTGTATCTCTAAATCGAATTTAGATCGCTTTCACTTCTTTGTGGTTGCTAGATGGATGAATCAGGGTTTCCATATTTAGTCTAACATTGTTTATTTCCTTATTTTGCATGAAAATGGTTAAATAACTAAAAAGAATGAAAAATAAGTATTATCTAGTAAAATTAAATAGTTAAAATGGATCCTAATGCATGTGTTGTAGACTTAGCATTATTAAAAACAATTTAGAAACTCTAGGTTAGAAATTAACTAGATCACCATAGATGGGTTCTATTCTCCTTTACCTCTATTCTTTAGGTCGCTAGAAGGTTCCTATTCTCCTTTACCTCCATTCTTAAGGTTGTATGTATATTGCATGTGTTTGTTCATGTTTATTATCATCTTGTTTATATGATTTACTGCTTTCCAAAATGTTATTGGGTGTTACTACTTTCCTTATTTATATTGCTGCTTATTTAGAGGATAGTATGATGTTATTATAAACTTTAATGTATGGCCCACAACTAAAGGAATAGCTTATGCTAAGCTCAGATCTCTAGGTTATGACATTTAGAGCTCTCTAGGAAACCAGCGTCATTAAACGTGGAACCAGTGTGGTCCTCACCCTCATGTCAGATGGAGACTCCCTTGCTCTATCACACAAACATTATCCCTACTTTGAATGGTCCAGCCTAGGGTCGTCAAAATACTTGGGTCGACTTGGTGTTTAGCCCATGATTCAGGGCTGTGACATACCTCCCGTCCATAGTGGTGACTCCACTAGGGATTTTGAGCATAAGATTTCGCATGGTCTCATACCTTTTCATTTATGCTTTCATTGTCTATTCTTTCATTGCATACTTGAATAATGCCCGATTGCCAAACCGGTACTGTTGGAGCATCGCCCAAAAGTCCCACTCCAGTTCTGCGGGTCATATTTTGGCTATAACACTCAAAGTGGCTGGATTTGTCCTACTATGCCTACCATCTTAGTAATGGTTAACAGGCTAGTTCATGGGACTCCTACTATGCCTACCATCTTAGTAATGGTAAACGGGCTAGTTAATGGGACTCCTACTATGCCTATCATCTTAATATCGGTTTATGGGTTGTAGTTGATGGGGAATCCAGGCCGAACTCCTACCTTCTTAGTAATGGTTAATGGGATGTTTCAACCATTGTGGGAGCCTTTTAAACCTCTTCAACCGGATAGAGCCCATATATAGTTGACTTAGTAATTTCCCCTAGGATTATACCAAATATTGGTTGCTGTCAAAACCATTGAGGCAAAACTATGGCCATTTTCAAGGTGAAGCTATGTCCATTTAGGGGTGAAGCTTAGCTCATGTGAGAACTAAGCCTAAGTTATACCATTGACCATTGTTATGACAAAGCCCAACCCATTTTGGATAAAACTTATCAACATAGCTATCGTAAAGCTCTAGCCGTTTTTAAGGTAAGAACCAAGTGCATTTCAAGGGTAAAATGCTGCCCAATTAAAAAGTAAGCTTGTGCTAAGCTTTAGTCAATGAGAGTTCAATCCATTTAGGGGCAAAGCTCTATTCGTTTAAATAAATGCCTATGATATGGTTTTGAAACATGTAGTGGGTTTAGTTGTATTGGACCGAAAGTTTTTTTAAGCCCTTTTACTTCAAACATTTTTGTTTGGTTTGGATGTTGAGAGCCATATATATATATATATATATATATATATGCCGGTACTTGCATCCCCTATTGATGTAAAGGCACAGAGCCAAAAATCCTAGGAAAAGAGAATCACCGGATCTACAAGTGTGTGTGCGAGTAATAAGGTTGGAAGGTCTACCCTCTAGAATGGTCGGGGACGTCCGGAGGGCAGTAATTGTGATTGCTATAGGTTTACCCTTTAGAACGGCCGGGGAACGTCCGAAGGGTAGTAATTGTGATTGTTAACTAATGTTTGCCTTGTTTCCCTTTGTCATGCATCTGCATTTCATACATACATGCATCCTGCATTCAAACATCCCATGCTAGCCCCTTGTCTTGCAGGTTTAGTTGATCCCTATAAACCATGACAGACCAAGTTAAGACTGATAGTGTTGCCAAAAGATTAATGAGCGCAATGTAAAAGTTAGTAAAGAATAAGGTCAAGTCGACCTTGTCCAAAGATGCCAAGAAAAGAGACTGCCATGGATTCACCCTTGAAAGGGATATGGTCATTATACACTCTAAACCATTCAACTTTCAGGGAGTTGTCTTGGATATTGATCAACTGTTATCTCACATCTATGAGTACCTGAAATACTAGGGATTGGTTGAACCAATTCAGGCTAAGGGGCCACCTAACCCTAATCACCTTGGATATAAGCCCAAGACATTTTGCAATTATCACCAAGTGGTGGGTCATGATACTGATACTTGCAACCCCCCCAAGAGAGTACTCATGAGCCTGATTGAGGAAGAATTGATTAAGGTTGGAGATAGGAAATTAGCTACATAGGAGCTATACTAAAAAGAAACAAGATGGAGTCTGTCCAAAGAAAAGACCCAAAAAAGAAAGACCCTATGTCCAAGATAGAATGACAACCACTCGAGGTTTTTAAGGAGATGGTTGAGCAAGAACTTCTAGAACCTGTGCATCTTCTACAAGTCCCTAAATCTTATAGGTATCTCCCTATTGCTTACTACGAATTTCATCTTACCATGGGACATTACCTCAAGGATTACCCTCACTTTAGAGATAGGGTTAACAAGCTTGTTTTCGATGGAAGAATTGCTTTCTCAACTGAGGGAAGATAGAATACCTAGAGCCAGCCGTGAAGAAGTTACCACCGATCCAACTTCTTGATACACATTTAGATGCTGCTACTACTATATCAGACATATTTGGCTCCCTGAGACATCGAGGCTTGATCGAACCATTGGCAAAACAACTAGATCAGGATGCTCCTGGATATCGATGCTCTGAATACTACAAATATCATGAGTCTTATGGTCATCACATAAGTCACTACCCACAGTTTCAAAAGGCATATACAGACCTGATTCAGGATGTAGAATTGATCAAGCTTGGAAATGAAAATGCTGGGATCGTTGAGGAATGGGTAGAAGTCATAGAAGCTTTGAAAGAACCTGAAAACCAGACACTAGAAAAAAAGATGAGTGACTTGAGGGGACAAGAAGTATCATTCAACGCAGAGGAGACCTTTTGGCTGCTAGATTATTTGATGAAGCATCAT